>CAIGRH010155446.1:0-10454 GCA_903798295.1 Fraxinus nigra | reverse complement strand
GGTTTAAGAACTATTTTTAGGTGCCTACGATAGCACACCACAGTTATTGGGTAAGGTGTCCTGAAAATATGAAGAGCAATTCTGATTACATATTTTATGTTGGTTCAAGTATCATCTGCTCGAATTCAATAAAATAAAAAATGGTAGCCCAATCAACAGCTGAAGCTGGATATATAGTTGTATCAGAAGCTACTAATCAAGTAATTTGGTGAAGGAAGGTGTTAGAAGATTTGAAGTTCAGGAAGAATGAGGCAATAATCATCTATTATGATAATCAAATCGTTGTTGCAACGGTGAAGAATCCAGTATTCCATGGTAAAACCAAACACATCAAGATCAAATACCATTCGATTAGAGAAGCTTAAGAAGGAAAGGAAGTGAAAGTTGGTGCATTGCAAATCAGAGGATCAACTTGCTGACATCTTAACCAAGTCTTTAGCCAAAGCAAGGTTTGAAACACTAAGAAACAATCTTGGTGTTTCCAGCAAAAGTGCCAAGGAGGAGTGTTGAGAAATGGCTGAAACTTTTGCTGTCACAAGGTTGCTTATTTTTGTATCCATAATCATGTAATTTAAGGACAATGTTTGGTAGTAAAACTTTTGTAAAACTTTACAAGTACGGCCTTGTGTATAGTTAGTTGTCAACTAGTTAGCTTGTAGTAGGTAAGGAGTTGTTGACAAGCATGTGTTTTTGTAAATAATATATATTCAAAAATGAAGTAAATTAGTTGTGTATCTTTCTTTCAAAATTCATAAAAAACAGAGTTTAGCTTTCATTCTCTTTGAACCAACGATCCTTCATCTACACTTGCAGCTCTTTTAGAAAGGGAAGGACTTGAAACATCTGAATTTTGTGCAGTTTATTAGAGCTTCTCATCATTATTCATTCAGTTCTTGAACACTTATCCAAGTTTATTTGCATAATGGATTACCAGATGTTGATTATGGTGAAGTCTTTTTATAACGAGAATCTCCACGCTTGTCTAGAAACACAAACTTGTTATTTCTGTCAATAAGGGAAAAGAAAACACGAGAAGTTTTATCCTCTAGTGCACATGTGACATTATTTCTGCATATGTCGTCTCCCAGTACATGTATGAGGACCATAGATAGATCAGAGGCTCATAGCTCAGTCATCTACCTAGTTGGCAAAGTTGTTGATTGCATTAGTCGGTAAACATCCGTAGAACGATCTCTTGCATGGCCAACTTTGTATTATTTTCATGTACATTTAGAATCCAAGGAACTATCTTTTGTCAAGTGAAGCCAATGTTTTTGGATTATTCATGTTTCTTTTGTAGTGAAGAGCGAATAAATTTCCTGTATTACATGGTTTGCCAAACATTTCAAGGCTCCAAGGAACAAAGTCGATGTAAATTTTGAAAATATTTTGTGTACTATACTTTTGATCTTAGTTTGAGAATGATGATGTATTTGTTGCGACTGTTATTTACCTTGATTTAAAAAACAAAGGGCATGTTCTCTTTGCCATTTTTAAGCCGTTTTCTGTTTTTTATTTTCCAAAACAGTGAAAATGCGTTCTCTTTCCTATTTTCAAAAATGCATTTTTGAGAAAAAGTTTAAAATTTACAAAGAAAATCCAAAACGACAAATTTAGGGTGTTTTCAGTTATAACTTGGCCAAAGTTTTCAAAATGCATTTTCGTTGTTTTCAATTACTATCATTCCCAAACCTATCACTTTCCTTCTTATCTCTCTCTAGCCTCTCTCCATCCTCTCCTCTATCGCTACCTCCTTTCTCTCTTTCTTTTCTCTCTCTATCGACATCAATGATGACGGAACAACCAGAACATCCTTCGTTGGCACATGCGTCAGCTCCATCGATTAAAAGAGCCAAATTCGATTTACCGAACCTGAATATGATTCCAAAACCTATGCTTGTTTATCGTCCCATCCCGGCTTTGAATCTTCCTACTGAAGCTCCAATTCCTAGAATGTCCACATCTAAGCAAGAATGAGCAGCCTTAGTTTTGATCCCTAAAGTACAAAATTTGGACCCACCATTTCCTTTAAATTTGACATCAGGCTATATATTTATTGATGTTGAGCATGGAGTTGTTTTGGATCTGGTTTAGGGGGTTGGGTGGTGCTGGTGCTGGCTGTAGTGGTGGTGGTGGTGATCTGTGCATACGGTGGTGTACGATGGTTTGTGATTTTTGGTGGTGATCTGTGTGTGATGTGGTGTGTGTGGAGACGCTGTTGGTTCTGGTGCGGTATGTGATATAGGTGGCGGTGGTGTTGGTATAGTTAGTGGTTGTGGTGGTCACGGTGGTAGTAGGCGTTGGTGTGCGGAGGTTCTATCGTGGTGATATTTGGTGCAACCATTTTTTCATTGCGGTGATGGTGTTGGCAGTGGTGCTACTGGAGGCAAGTGGTGATGTGGTAGTCACTATTACAAAGAAAGAAGAAAGAGAACACCTTTTCCAATTTTAGGTATTTGAAAATAATTTTTCAAAATGACAAAAAAAAAAACATTTTCAACAATTTCAAAATGGACACTCAAAACGCAAAATTCAAAACGATTTCAAAACTCAAAACAGAAAATTGAAATACGAAGAGAACAACCCCTAAGCTTTTTACGGAGTTCAATAATCTTTGTGGAGAGGTTTGGATTTTTGAATTTGGATCTTGTATTCCTTTTTATTTTCTTTCATTTCTAAAAAAAGATTATTTCTTGTTTACTATTAATAGATTATTTTCGTGTTGTAAAACTAGAATATATTCCCTCCAACTTTTGTAACATATCCTTTAGCTACTCACCTTAGAGTTCAACTCAAATTATGATATTGAAATAGTACAAATAAGATTCCTCTAATGACATGTTTTATTAGTGTTACGTTAATTATGCCCAGAATATCTGATACCAATTGTTGGTAATTCAAGGATCACGTATCGTTCGATACCACTTGATATGAAATCAACCATCAGATTGAGATGTTGAAGTTATATGGCACAATGATGAAGTATTTGATCATAAGTAAAAGAATAAAAGAGGACAAGAAAATAAAGTAGAGTAATTAGGAGATTTTATTGCACCAATAATAATAATGAAGAAATGTACAATTGATTCTAAAGTTCTAATAATCTCTTTTCTCACACTATTATCACATCATTAAATTGTATAAAAGAGCCTAATATTTATAGGAAACTTGCAGGGAACATACAAACCCTCCTAGTAGAGTTTGATAAAATATAATGCCAAAACGTTTGAGTTCAAAACGCGAAAAACCGAAACATGTAGTGCCCATGCCCGGCGCTGCGGTGCCAAGCGTTTTGCCCAAAAAAATTTCATTTTATTTTATTATTTTCTTGTTCCAAGTTGTTTTCTACATCCTGAACTCTTCTTCAAGTCCAATACCAATTTTAAAACTCTCAATGGACTTCCAAAATAGAACAAAAACTTCATATACGACTCCAATAGCATTCTAAACTGAATTTTTTTAACGTGTACTTCAATTAGAATTCTTCAATTACTTCAACAAGGAATTTGGGTCACACTCAAATTCTAATAACCTCCATCTTGATAAGAATTCCACTGCAACGAACAAAGCTAAAAAAAATTCTCCCCATGGAGAAGAAAATTCATCTTCAAGGAATAAACTAACTCTTCAACAATAATCAAAAGAGATTTCACTATCCAAACACAAAACACTCCACATCTTCCAATGAATCCAATCACTACTCTGCAGAATTACCTCAAATTCCCAAAAAATCATAATGATTTTTCAAATTCACCAAACTGGGCTGTAACACACCCAAGGTATAATCGAACCCAAATGCTTTTAAAGAAGGTCTTTTGCTAGATTACACACCTTCTATACACTGAAAGCATGCTCAACAAAATCAACATCAACATATATTTTTCCACTGGGTCCGTCCCTAACTATAGAATACAATGGTACCACAGGTGATGGTTGCAAAATGACATTATCTATATTTCCTGAACTCAACTGAGTAGTATTTTTCAAATCCGACCATTTACGAGCCACTAAAGTATTGTACCAAACTGAATGTCCACGATGGTACTGAACATGTGTTGATTGACTCTTCTAGATTCTGCACGACCCTGGAAAATGTATAAATGTGACATTTTATGTCCCTCCAATACAATTTTGGCACCCTTACAAACCTTCAAAACTCCATCTCTACCAAAGAACTCATAACCTTTTTAAGTCAAGGATAAACAACGAGATGATATTTTTCTTCAAATTCGAAACATGTCGAACTTGGCCAAGTGTTCTAATAGTCACATCCAATAGCTTCAATCTGACCGTATCAATTTCAGCAACCCAATAAGGTGTGTTGTTTCCTATAACCACGACACCTTTTGGAAAATGTTTCATATGTAGTAAACAAGTCCTTATTAGGACACATATAAAACACACACACTAAATCCAGAATCCAGTCTTCCTTTGGTTTAGACTCGATGTCAGAAATAGTCAAGATATATCCATCACTTACAATGTTCTATGCGAGGTCTGTTCCACCTGAAGTCTCTTATTGCTTCCCATATCGACTTGCAACCAACATTTCTTTATTATGCAATTTATAGCAATCCTTCTTCAAGTGTCCTTTCTTCTTGTAGAAGTTACAAATCTGATTACTGAACTTAGATTTTGATATGCCTTTTCCAGAACCACCATGAACAACAATGTCTTCTCCATATCTGCCCTCTAAAACCAGATGCTTCATCTTCTCTTTTGAAAATAAAGTATCATACACCTTTCCTATGGTGAGAGTATTACGACTATACAAGATCGTGTCTCTAAATGAAGAAAACGGAGAGGGCAATGAACACAATAGGATCAATGCTAAATTTTCTTCATCATACTTTACCTCCAAAGTTTTCAAATTAGTGATGATCTCTTTAAATACAGTCAGGTGATTTTCTAATGATCCTTATTCTACCATTCGATGAGAGTATAAACGTTGCTTGAGATGCAATTTGCTTGTAAGACTTTTATTCATGCACAATTGCTCAAATTTCAATAATAAAGCAGCTACTGAACCCTTTTTCAAAACGTCTTAAGGAATGAAATTCGATAGATTAAGATTAATGTGAGAAACTATCTTCTTAGCCTTTCGTAATTTCTTCTTTGCAATCAAAGTTGTGAGCATCTTGTCAATTCCCAACAATGCATCATTCAAATCCTGCCGCGTGAGTATTGTACGCATCTTAACCCGTCATAACGAAAATTTAGTTCTCCGATCCAAAAGCGAAATTTCATACTTCATGGAAGCCATCAGAACAAAAAACCTCGAACAAATCAAACCCTGCACTCTTGCGAAACTGATAAACATGACGCTCTAATACCTTTTGTTGTGCTAATTATGCCCAGAATATCTGATACCAATTGTTGAGAATTCAAGGATCATGTATCACTCGATACCACTTGATATGAAACCAACCACCGGATTGAGATGTTGAAGTTATGACATAATAATGAAGTATTTAATCACAAGAAAAAGAATAAAATAAGACAAGAAAATATGGTAGAAGAATTAAGAGATTTTATTGCACCAATAATAATAATGGAGAAATATACAATTGATCTTAAAGTTCTAGTCTCTTTTTTCTGACACTATTCTCACATCATCAAATTGTATAAAAGAACCTAATATTTATAGAAAACATCTAGGAGATGTCCAAGCCCTCCCAATAGAGTTGTCGATGAAGTAGGATGCCAAAAAATAGAGTCCAAAACGAAAAAGAAGAGAAAAACGCAAAAAATCGGTACAGAAACAGGTATGACGGCGCCGCGTCGCTGTGCGTTCTGCCCAATATTTTTTTGTTCCAAGTTCTTTTTTCCATCCCGAACTCTTCTTCAAATCCAATATCAATTTCCAATTGTCAATAAGCTTCTAAAATAGAACTTCAACTTGACAGAGGACTCCAATAACATTTCAAACCGAATTCTTCTTGACGTACACTTCAATTATTTCAATAAGGAATTCGATCACACCCAAATTCTAATAATTAAGACAATGACATATTTTCTTTGGTTAGTACAAACTATGGAGAGAGTAAGATTTTTTATTTTTCACTCAACCATCTTTATAATTGCTTGTGGTGTCATAATAGAATTGATATGGAAGAGTGAAGGCGTAGTTAAATTTTGATTTGCATGAAATTCGAGGTATAGGTTGTCGATAGCATAACTATTTTTAGTATTAGTAGTACTACTTTCAAGAGTTGACTGCATGAATAATATACAAAGAATAATTCTGGATTAACAAGGTCACATTTAGGGGTGGATATGTGTTGGGTTGGGTCGGTTTTTGCCTCAACCCAAACTTAATCCAACATAATCGGTTTGATTATCATTTAACCCAACCCAACCCATGTAAATGTTGAAACCCAACCCAACCCAATCAAGTATCGGTCGGGTTGAGTTGGGTTAGTTGGTTTGGGACAACTTGTCAACAAAGATTAAAGTATGCGTGTTGGGTTGTGTGGATTTATAATTGACTTATGACTTATATAATATTAGGTCTCTATAGTTGCAATGATCAAAAAATCTGAATTATTTTGACACTTCATGTCGGGAAATATTACATGGACAGATTGATATTAAATTATAAAGCCAAGAAATATGTGTCTTGCTTATACTATTTTTCGTAAAATGCATTCTATCCGAGTCTTATAATATTATTTTAAGAGTTTCCATGTCATGTGCCATATTCAAGACTTCTCGTGTATCGCGTTTGCATATATAGAACCTAGTTAATTAGTAGTATATGATTTGTGTATGGTTTCCTCAAAATTCTCAATTATTGCACGAAATTTCCTCAACAAGAACTGACATTTTAATCTAGATTTTTCTGAATATTGTAGTTTTTGGAGGTTGTGTGAAGAAACAGAGTAACTCAATTTCGTCCAAATAACATTATAACACTTGTAAAGTTCATAAATATAGTCGGGTTGGATTGAGCGGGTTTATTCGTTTTTCATAAGTTAACCCATAACGTGACCCAACCCAACCCGCATACACAACCAACCCACCCAACCCATGTTAAATCAACAAAAAAAAATGGGCGATTTGGGCGGGTTCGGTCGGGTTTTGCCCACCCCTAGTCACATTAACCCAATCACTAACAAGGCCGATATGTGGCACTGTAGTGAAGCAAAACTGATATATAAATTTTATTACATGTATCAAAACTATACATAAGCTCACCTTTGTATTATAATCATACATGAACTTTTAAATTTATATCTCATTTGTACATGATTTAACCTTCATCAATCAAAATTAATGGAATAATCTGTGGCAAATAGAGTGCCTAGTGGCAAACATGTGACATGCTAATTATGCGAATGGTACATGAAACTTTATTCTATATATCAAAATCATAGTTATCACGTGGATTGTTTGATTAGCTTTTACAAATGGAAATTAGTTCAAATAATATTATTTACCTTTATGATGATGGAACATCGGTATATGATAGTTTATGAGGAATAATAAGATTTGAAAGTTCAATTTTCATGAGAGAGAGAGAGAGAGAGACAATAAGTTACCACATCATCGATATTTTATCATCATGATGATAAATATCATTACTCAATTAATTCATATATGATTTTGATACAAAGATGAGTTCATGCATGATTTTGATACATCATGTGAAAGTTCATTTTATGATTTTGATATGAAGTAAAGTTTATGTACTATTCTCATAATTAACTTGTCAAGTTCCTACCATGTCATTGCCATGTAGGCATTCCATTTACCAAATGGAATATTCCTTTAGTTTTTATTGATAAAAGTTAATTCTTGTATGAATGAACAAATAAGTTTGTAAGTTCATATATAATTTTAATACAAATTTGAGTTTATTAATGATACTGATACATGAATCTGTACGCACTTTAGAAATGATTAATGAAGTAAAATAACATATAATATAAGTAGAATAAAGAACCGAAAGCCCAGGCATTGTGCAGTTTCAACCGTACTATTACATTAGATTCTCATGTTAAATTTGGTAATGATTGAAAGATGAAAAATTTGTACTCTTCATTTTTGTTTCCTTCGTTATCCAATTTTCATGTGGACCTCTCCTTTGAGATGAGTGACATAATCAAGACAAGAGGCAGAATTATTATTATTATTTTTTAATATAGCATTATTTAGCCAACTCATGAAATCTGTAGCACCATATCTAATTATTGGAACACATGCAAACAAAATCAGGGAAATGGAGTAAGGATATTCATCATTGGGCTATATTGCACTAAAATTCTTGAATTAGTGTCGAATGATCTCGTGATGTATTTTAACACAAAGTCACATCACTCGTTTAATTTAATTTGTTAAGTTTAGCCACTTAGATAGATGTTCTAAAACCAATGATTGTAAATAATATTATTCTAAAGTAGAGGACATATTGCCACCTAGACTTATGATATAAATATCATTATTGTTAAAAAATCTGAGACATACTACATATCTGGAGTGCCGTTGATTAACAATTTATGTGACAGTAATTGATTAACCGATATACCTTCTTAAATTGGAACCATATTATAATGCAACTTAATTATTATATAATAAATATATAAAGCTCATGTTTGATACAAAATTTCAAGAGTGTGTTTGATTGGTTTTATTTTTTAAGAAAAATGTCATTTTCCACCAAAATTCTTACTTTTTGAGTGTTTAATTAAAAAAAAATTCTGAAAAATAGTTTCCAACTTTTAGTTATATGACTATATTTTCCTCAAAAATAAGGAAAATATTTTCTTTAGAGAGTGATATTATTTTCCTGGTAAGTCACTTGCTCTTTCTCTCTCTCATCTATCCCATTTATTTCATCTACCCTTTAACAAAAAATGGACAATTATAATATTTTATAGGTTGAAAACTAAATCGATCAAACACATTTAATTAATAATTTCAGTACAAATAAGTTCTAAGTAATTGAATTGCCTAAAATTTATTTTCTTTCCATACTCGCAATCAAACACACCCTAAAAATCATTTTTCTTCAAACGTATTTTTAACTATATATTTTCACAGTAAAATACTTTACACGGGGACCATAATTTTTCTATACTTTTTAGCCATACATATTTTAAAGAATCACTTTTCACAAAATTTAATATAAAAAATTTAATATGAAGCAACATCCAAAGTAGCATTATTCAAGAGCATTAAGTTTATGTTTGGCCTCATTGTCTAAAATTCATTTTTTTCTCAAATTTATTCTCAATACATATTTTATGAGGCTCATAAACAATATAATTTAGGGAAAATTGAAGCCACGGTACCAAACCTTTCAGATTTTTGCACACTTTGACCAAACCTTTGCTTTGTATCACCAACAGTACCAAACCTTTCAAAATGTAGCAGTTGGAGTCCAAATGACCGTTAGTTGATCAGGAATAGTAAAAATTGAGCAAATGTAATAAGGGCAAAATAATAAATTTACAATTTTAATATAAATTAATTATAATAATTAGAAAAAACAAAAAAACAATAATTCTTCTTCTTCTTCTTCCTCAAACCCCCACCCATTTCTCTCTTTCTCTCTCACACATTTCCCACTCCCACAGATCTGACAGCCACCGTCGCCAGATCGAAAGTTTCGAACCTTCACCGCTGTCCCAATGAAGGAGGCCTTAGAGTTGGCGTGTGCTAAGGACACTAAGGAGAGAATGGTGGGCGTAGAGAGACTCCACTAACTTCTCAAAGCTTTTTGAAAAAGTCTATTGTCATCGGAGTTGACGTCACTCGTCGATGTGTGCCTGGATCTCTTGAGAGATAACAACTTTTAGGTGTCGCAGGGCGCCTTGCAGGCACTAGCTTCGGTCGTTGTGCTGTTCGGGGAACATTGGAAGCTCCATTTCAATGTGTTGGTCCCCCCCCCCCCCCCCCCCCCCCGACACCCCAGCTGAATAAATTGAGAATTCAATCATCAGTTCTTCTCTCCTTAAGCAACCCCCCTTTCTAGTGAATCAATTTGATGTGCCTTTGCTAAATACTTCGCACTTTCACAATCAGATGCGGCAATTTTCCCCTAATATGACCGTGGACAATGGTGTTAAGAGTTGGCATTCCACCCTTCTATCCACAAATGCAACCTATTTTTCCCTACTCACAAGTTTAGGTTAACCGCTCTTCATTATCACAACCATCATTCTTTTCACTTGATTCCTTGCCACCATTAAGTCCTTCACCTTATCGAGAGTCACCTGCTACTTCAATTTCTGACCAAGTATCTGCTAATGCATCAATGGAGGAGAGGGATGGGAACCTACATTCATTGTTGCCGCCTTCGTCTTTCACAAAGGGTGGTTCATTAAGGGGCAAGAAAGGTCTTTCTCCTAGTAAAGCGCATAGAAGGTCTAATAGTGATATCCCTTTTGGGTTCTCTACCATGATGCAGCCGCCACCACTTATTCCGCCAACGAGTCCCGGTGCCGGGGGTG
>CAIGRH010155395.1:0-11317 GCA_903798295.1 Fraxinus nigra | reverse complement strand
TTATAATTTCAAATTGACTTAAAATATTCTTATTTTTCTTCTTTTAGAAGAAAAAAACTCCCATCAGTCTTTAAAGAATGTATACCATATAAAATGAGTCAATGGAAAACATTGACTCAAATTCCACGTGGCAAAGATTCAGTTGTGTAATTATCATCTAAAGTTGTGGGTAAAATAGTCATTTGGGAAACGCATTGGGATTCGTTTTGTAGGGTTTATTCTGTAGGGGGTCAAAGTCTACTTTTTGACCTTTGTCCCTTTTTATGGGATCTTCTTGTATCTGTTTTATGAGATCCTAAGCATGGTCTGTCGATCTCATTCTGCCCGTCATTGAAAAGGGATAATATTTTAAATAGTAATTTTTTAAAAAATATATGATTAAAAAGTGTTTAGCCTTACAAATGAAGGAAAAAATTTAGGTTTACGTGTAGAATATTTTATCGTATGAACGTGTGATTGATAATAAATATGTAGAAAAAAGAGTTTTCAAATAATGATTGTCGAACAAGGGCATCGTTGTCCTACTTTCAGAATGGATAAATTCTTCCGACAGTCACTTAGCCATGTTCGACCCCTATTTTTGGTATAAAAAAAAATATGTATGTTTTGAAATAGTGAATTTTTTTTTAAAGAACGTGTGATTTAAAGATAGAAAAAATAAAATAAAATAACGTGTAAACTTAAGATATTATACGGGGGGATGGTATTGGTAGATATCTGACGACACACGAAGCAGCAGCTACACTAATTTTGTAGTTGAAGTGGGTTTCGTGTAGTTTGATGGGGGCAGTGGGCGGACTGTGTAAATGTTATTCTTGGAATGCTTCTTGGTTTTATTTTTCCTTTTAATCCATGATATATTAAATTTCATATCAAGATATAATCATTTTTTGACGACTATAATCCTATAACCTATTACAAATATGTATTTAATTTACAAATAATAATAAATACTACAAAAGTCTTGTTCATGCATGTATTTTTGATTATTAATTCTCAATTAATTAATATTCACATTTATTTAATTATTATTAATTAGAATTTCACATTAACGTCGCATTATTAACTCTCAATTAATTAACATTCACATTCAAGAATATAGTTCATTATTCACATGCATGTATGCTTATTAGCACCCAATTTAACTTAATTGGAAATTACATTATATTCATTTAGCATAAATGATTTAACACTCATTGTGATGTATAGTATTTGTCATTCATTCTCATTTAAGCATTTAGTTATAATTTTAATACTCACATTCAATTATGTATTTTATTATATAATTACGTGTATGTATAATAATTAACATTTATTTTCAAGAACTTGCATTTCTTTCATATTTAGATCAAAATGGTAAATGAAAAATCAAATATTACTTTCATATCACTTATAAAATATTTCAATGTACGTTCAACTCTAATTAGTACTTCAAAATATCCAAATCTATCATGTACTATTTAGGCACAAGAATATTGATTGTCAACCAATCATAGAAACAAGAGTTCAACTAGTTTAATCCGTTTGATTCCATTATTTCACGCTATAATGAGTGAAATAGTATTTTTTTTTGAAAAATGTATGATTAACAAAGAAGATTTTTTTTGCATTTACGTGTGATATTATTTTATTGAAAAATGCGTGACTGATAAAAAGAAAGAAAAAAAAATATAATTTAATGCGAAATAATGAGAGCCAAACGAATATTATATATAAATAATTGACGTAGATATTGGATGGCTTGAATTTAGTGCAAGGACAAAAATAAATATTTTGAGCTTGATATTTAGGCCACTAAAATTTGAGGTAATTTTTGCGTCATTTTACATACAAATCTGGTACCAAACTAAAAATCTCTGATCATTACACAAAAATTTATACCAAAAGAATAGTGCTTAAATCATTTTCTTCATTATTTTTTATTTTTAACAGTTTATTTATTTGAAAAATTATATCATTATTTATTTTACAAATACATAAATTACTAAATAATTAGTTAATTTAACGAAAATATTAAATTCATTAACTATTATTGTTTACATTACTATTTATTATAAATAATAATAATAATAATAATAATAATAATAATAATAATTTATTGTATTAAAAAATATACAATAGAAATGATACAAATATTCTTAATCAATTTGTTCAGAAAATGAAAACAAAGGGTAAAACTGACTTTGCACCATTTAGTGCAAAATGGTGCAAAGTGAATAATGTTAATTTTGCACCAAAATGGTGCTAAGTTGGAGACATTTTGCACCAATTTATTGGGTATATTTTGGTGTCTCTGGACATGGCCTTAGTCCATGGTTGACCTCCATTTTTCAAAAATATATATATTTGTTTCTTATTTTCAACTTTATAATTTTTAATAAAATAATATTATAAATAAATTCAAAAATTTTCCTTATTTTTTAACCACAAATTTTTCAAATTATTACAATTCAAAAATACATTTTTAGTGGAACCCAAACAAGGGCTTAATTATATTTTTTTAGGAGAAAATATGGTATTTGACGAGAACGGATGAGAATGAGAATCTATATTATATATATATATATATATATAAAAGATTAAATTTGAAAATATTCTAAAAGTAGGGGACCAATGAGTCACATTTGAAAGTTGAAAGAGCTCAATTGCAATATCTAATGACTCAATCTTGACAAAACAAAAAACATGTATCAAATTGCACAAGTGAAATTATAATTCTCAACAATTTGGGATATCCTAATCTGACTTTAATTATGGTTCTCTATCGTATCTGGCGATGAAGAGGAATGACGAAATGAGAATAAGAGTCCCAGTTTGACAACTTTGTTTGTCTGGTAAGTCGCATGGAAGTTTCATAACAAATCGTTCGTCATCTTTCCTAAATATGCTCTTCAGAGGACAGAAATACTTATCTTTAACTCGAAAAACACCCACTCTGAACATATTGGTATTTTCGTCACCGTCGCATTTCAATTCGGTAACTAGACAGAGTTCCTCAATAGAAAATTTTATGTATTTCCCAACAACGCTAAACCACAATTCATCGTGCGTTGACTGCCTCACTTCCATAAGCTGCATTTGTTGGATGACTAATGTTGTATCCGAAGGTCGAATCATTTTAAGAAAGTGATCGAATCATGAGCTTTTTGAGTAGTTCTTTCTGCGATTTATTGAGCTTAAGATTTTGATTTGATGTGACATGATATATGTAGAAGATGTTCATCCTTCCACCAAATTTATTTCCAGTGTGTGTGTAGATTCAGATGTGTCTCGGAAGTAGCTATTCAAAAGTTAATGCTTTGGTCATGTTCTTGAAATGAGTGACATTTGGATGTAACATCAGGTCATCCACAAAATGCTACTTGTGGAAGTGAGGCACTCAACGCATGATGAAATATGATTTAACATTGCCGCAAAATGAATAAAATTTTCTATTGTTGAATTCTGTGTGGTCATCCGATTGAAATGCGACGATGACTGCAATACCAACATGTTCAGAATGGGTGTTTTCCGTGTCAGAAAAGCATTTCAATCATCTGAAGAGTACATTTAGGAAAGACGGCGAAATGATTCATCTGAAACTTCCATAGACGTAGTCAAACCGGGACTCTTTTATAACATTTCATCATTCCTCTTCACCACCATAGAGGCTAAGTTGGTTAGGATGTCACAATGCGACTAGTCGACTCCCTGCACATGGACATCTTTCTGTGGGCTAAGGATCTCTTTCGAATCAAATTCATGTACTTGAAGCTAGCTTTGACCAAGCCAAATCTGAGTGTTGGTGATACGAAAGGAATAATATCATATAGATTGCATGGGTTCTTCCTTGCATTTAAAATGTGAATATACAAATTAATCCCTTCACTATTCGGTAAAATTTGTACAATGGTCGATAGCAATTCTCCGTGCATAATCACTTGGTACACTTAACAATTCATGGGTCATTGCTTCTTACTCGGATCAAAGCTATTTCTGCTTCCTTCATTCCAATTTCTATAATCTGAATTATCGTCACTGATTTCCTTTCATTCCCATTTTTGGTTGATCATGGCACTTGCAACGGTTGCACAGAATCAGAATAATTATTCTTCTTCAATGAGCAATTCCACCATCGAAGATGGATCTAGTCCATACTTCATTCACCACTCAGATAATCCAAGACTTGTTCTCATTTCACAGCCCCTAACCGCTGACAATTATGCTTCATGGATAAAGCAACAGTGATTGCATTATCAGTGAAAAATAATATCGGTTTCATTAATGGATCCCTATCTCGACCTCAAGATAATGAAGATCTTCTCAATCACTAGATCAACAACAATAACATTGTTATTTCACGGATACTTAACTCAGTTTCTAAAGAAATTGCTGTCAATGTCATCTATTCAGAATCTACTCATGAAATATGGCTCGATCTAAATGAGAGATACCAGCAGTGCAATGGACCTCACATTTTTCAATTAAAGTGTGAATTGATGAACCATACACAAGGAAAATCTACTATGAGTTCATACTTCACAAAATTGAAGACAATTGGGAAGAACTTAGCAATTACAGGCCAGTGTGTTTGTGTAGAAGGTGTAATTGTAGGAGATCTAAGAAACTTGCCGATCATTACCAAATTGAGTATGTGATGTTGTTTTTGATGGGTTTAAATAACTCATTTGCTCAAGTCAGGGGACAGATATTGCTCATAGATCCCATACTTCCCATTAACAAAGTATTTTCTCTTGTTTCTCAAGAAGAGTACCAAAGGAATATTAGTACAACTTCTAATGCCACCCTTGGAGTTGACTCCGTAGCATTCTATGCCATAAGTGATATCAAGAAGGTCAATACCGGGTGGTTGCACAATAAGTTACAGAGGAAAGAAAGGTCTATGTGCACATACCGTGGATATTCTGGTCATTCTGTGGACAAATACTACAAATTACACGGTTATCCTCCTGGATATAAGAGCAAACAGAAGCCTACTTCTGGTACTCAATATTGTGCGAACAAACCACCAAATTATGTTGTTGCTAATCAAGTTTCTAAATCCATTTCAGAGCAAACACAAAGCACTGTAGGAGATTTCATGCAAACACTAAATCAGGATCAATATCAGCAGGTGATAAACATGTTAAGCAGTCACTTAGCATCTGCAAAAGTGGATACTAGTTCTAGCTATGTCAACGAGCCGAGCCCAAGTCGAGAAAAACTCGGGCTCGGCTTGAGCTTTTTTGTGCCGAGCTTTTTTTGGCCCGAGCCGAGCCCAGTCAAAAAAATAAGGCTCGACCCGAGCCTTGGCGAGCCAAACCGAGCCGAGCCCGGGCCGACTTGATTTTTTTGTTTTTTTAATGTCAAATCTACATTTTTCACTTAAAAAATTTAAAATTTGTGTAGTTTATACGTACTATAAATTAAAGAAAAAAGCTCGGACTTGACTCAAGCTTTTTTGTGTCGAGCTTTTTTGGGCCCGAGTTCAGCCAAGCAAAGCCCAACCAAAAAAATGAGGCTCGGCCCGAGCCTCGGCTCGTTGTAATCGAGCCCGAGCTGGGCCCGGCTCGAGCTTTTTCCGAGCTGAGCCCGAGCCAGTGAGCTTTTTTGTCATCCCTAACTGGTTCTGATAGTATGCACTCGAATCAAGTGTCAAGTACTTGTTTCTCCACTTCTAGTAAGTAGTAACATGTTGCTTAATTCTCCTAAACATTGGGTGGTATGTTATGGAACTAGCTACCATATTTGTTCCCATTATTATGCTTTCATTATCATGACAGAATACTTTCATTACTCTGCCAAATCATGAGAGAATTTCAATTAAGTTCACTGGTACAGTGAGAATTGCTCCTGATTTGATGTTGGAGGATGTACTATAAGTGCCACAGTTCAGATTCAACCTGATGTCAGTGAGTTCTTTAACTAGGAATTTACATGTAAAAGTAGAATTCCTTACTGATTCCTGCTTCATTCAGGATTTGCACAACCAGAGGATGATTGGCAAAGGTGAAACATTGGTTGATCTATAAATATTGAATTGTAATTCATCTAATGTAATACATAGTAGTTGCATGAGTTTATTCCAAAATCCCCGTGTTTCAGTTTCTTCATTTGTAAATAATGTGAATGCTTATGTGTTGCATCACAGACTTGGGCACTTATCTTTTCAGAAGTTAAATTTGTTAAGAGACCAACTACATATGCTTTGTAATAAAGACAAGAATCAAATCAGTTCCTTGTTATATATGCCATTTAGCTAAGCAAAGAAGGCTCTCTTTTACATCTTATAACCATATGTCTCATAACGCATTTGATCTAATTCATTGTGATACCTGGGGGCCTTATCATGTCTCTACACACTTTGGACACAAATATTTTCTAACACTAGTTGACAATTGTACTCGTTTCACTTGGGTATATCTTATGAGATACAAGTCAGACGCTCATTCCATTATTCATAGATTCTTTAAAATGGTTGAAACTCAATTCCATAAGTCTATCAAGAAATTCAGATCAGATAATGTCCCTAAATTACAATTTACTGAAATTTTCAATTCAAATGGAGTTTTACATCAATTATCTTGTGTGGAAAGACCTGAACAAAACTCAGTGGTAGAAAGAAAACACCGTCATCTTTTCAATGTGGTTAGAGGTTTATATTTTTCAGGCTCGAGTTTCTATTCAATTTTGGGGAAGAGTGTGTCTTAACTGCTACATATCTTATTAATAGAACACCAACATCGATCCTACAAAATAAATCTCCTCTCTCTCTACTATATAATTCTCGAGTAGACTATTCTTCACTGAGTGTTTGGTTGCTTATACTTTGCATCCACTATATCCTCACAAAGATCAAAATTTCACCCTAGAGCTAAGGCGTGTGTCTTTGTTGGTTATCCCCCCGGAATAAAGGGCTATAAACTTTATGGCATTGCTTCAGAATCTTTTCTAATCTCCAAGGATGTTGTTTTTCATGATCAATTTTTCTCATTCCATTCTATAACTCATAAATCAGATCATGTTGATTTTCCAAATGTTGTTTTACCAAATTTTGCCTCTGACATTCCCACTTATAATCCACCCTATTTCTCAAACTTTGACTCTAGCACTTTCACCAATGATTCACCTAATATATCACCTTCTAAAGTGCCAAATGAGGTTGCCAGTAATTCACAGAATTCAGAATTTAATCTTTCTCCTACTAATCATCCTTATATTAATAATCCTTCTATAGATCCCATTGGGGGTAAGAAGGTCCTCTAGGACTAGCAATCCCCCTTCATATCTCAGGGACTTTCATTGTAATCTCTTGGGAAACTCTCAGCAAATCCCTAATAAATCACCTTATCCACTTTCCAAATACATATCCTATAATCATTTTTCTCCTGCACACAACAACTTTCTTCTATCTGTTTCTTCAAATTTAGAGCCTCAATTTTATCATCAAGTTGTGAAGTTTGATCATTGGAGAGAGGGCATGGCATCTGAACTAAAAGTTATGGAAATGAACAAAACTTGGTCCATTACAAGTCTGCCTAAGGGCAAACATTCTATAGCCTACAAGTGGGTTTATAAAATCAAGTATAAATCAGATGGCAGCATAGATAGATACATAGCTCGATTGGTAGCAAAGGAGTATACTCAGCAAGAAGAATTGAATTTTATTGAGAGTTTTTCTCTTGTTGCTAAACTAGTAACTGTCAAAGTTCTTCTAGCTATTGCGGCATTGAGTAAATGGCATATTACACAGCTGGATGTTAATAATGCATTTCTCAATGGTGATTTATTTGAAGAAATCTATATGGACCTTCCAATGGGATATGACAAACAAATCAATTCTGGTAAACATGGGGAACACCTGGTATGTAGACTTCATAAATCAATATATGACTTGAAACAAGCATCAAGGCAGTGGTTTTCAAAGTTTTCAAATGCTCTTATTCATCGTGGATTCAACCAATCGAAGTCTGGTTATTCTTTGTTTACCAAAGGCTCTGGCAGTTGTTTTGTGGCTTTTCTAGTTTATGTGGATGATATCATTATCACCAGACCTAATCATCAAGCAATTGAATCTTTAAAGAGCTTCCTGCATAGTCAATTCAAATTGAAAGACTTGGGCAGTTAAAGTGTTTCTTAGGTTTGGAGATTGCTAGGTCATTTAAAGGCATTTTCCTATCTCATCGTTATTACACTCTTCAACTTCTTGAAGATACAGGGTTTTTAGCACGTAAACATGCTGCTTTACCCATGGATCCAAAAATTCGTCTCACTTCTTTTGAGGGTAAGCTTCTTGATGCTACTTCAATGTATAGAAGGCTTGTTGGTTGACTATTATACCTCGCCATCACAAGGCCTGATATTACATTTACAGTCTACAAGCTGAGTTAGTCCGTGTCTCAACCAAGACAGCCACATTTAGATGCAGCTCATCATCTCTTGCAGTATATCAAGTCCACTCCAGGTCAAGGGATTTTGTTTTCTACACAATCTCCTTTCAGTTACGAGCTTTTTCAGATGCAGATTGGGGGGTCTTGCCTTGATTCAAGAAAATCTGTCACGGGATTTTGTGTATTTCTAGGAGATTTCTTGATTTTATGGAAAGCCAAGAAGCAAAAAACTTTATCGAGGTTCTCAGTTGAAGCAGAATACCGTGTATTGGCATCTACTATTAGCAAATTCATATGGATTAACCAGTTGCTTCTTGTTTTTTCAGATTTCACCAGCTATTCCTGCCTTGATTTTTTGTGATAATCAAGCGACCATCCACATTACGTCTAATCCGATTTTTCATGAACGCACGAAACACATCGAGATCGATTACTATTTTGTAAAAGATAATGTTACTGATGGTTTTATAAAACTTTTACCTATTCGAGCGCAACACCAACTCGCTGATGTTTTCACAAAGGCATTACCAGCTTCACTTTTATTTTCCTTATTATCCAAAATGGCAGTCATCAATCTTCATTGTCCATCTTGAGGGGGAGTAACAAATTATACAACTGGAGCTGGAGCTATTGGAGCTAGTTGTTGCACAACTAGAGAGCTGGAGCTCGAGTTGGATTAGTTAATTAGTTAGTTAGTTAATCCACGTGTCCTTCTTGTATTGGTCTGTACAGTTAAATTTTAGTTAGTTAGTTAGAGTTAGTTAGATCTTTTTCTGTTTAAAGCTCAATGTAATGTATTGTGAATGATTTTTGCAACATTGAATAAAAAGTTCAGTTCATTTTTCCCTCAATTTGTTCAATATCTTCGCATTGGGATGACAAATTTAAGTTATTTATTTTTGCACGTTATTTTTTTAATGTCAATGTTTTTATTCTACATCTAAAAAAGTTTTGAATTTGTTGTCCTTGATCCTAGCAATGAAGAGATGCAAGCTGAATTCTTCATTAGGCAAACTCAAAAGGACCGCACAATGAAATCATATCCAAGATAGGGTACTGGATGTGATCTTGTCAACGATCCAGTTCACAAAGCAAAGGATCACAACTATGAGAGCACTTTCAGTGTCGCATTTATTCCATGCTCCAATTGGACCGCCCCTAACTCAAATTACATAGAGGTTCATGAACACGATAGATTTTATTTCCTAAGAAAAATTAAGATTTTACTTTGTCATGCTCCACAATGATATCTCTACACAACATGTTTTTCCAGTCAAACATCATAAATGTGCTCGAGGACTTACTGATCTTGGTCCACGAAATGAGGCAAACCAAGAACAAATAATCGATTTCCAAACTGATCTCAAATGCGATATTATTCGTCTCGAATGTCAACGTGAAACTAAGTAGTTGCTACAAGTCTATATCCAACATGGACAACATAATTCCCAGTGCTAAAATCGAAAAAATTATAATCAAACTATAGATGGCACCTTACTTACTCGATGAAATATTTCACGGAAAATGATCTTAGCCAGTTGGACGAGATTATAAACAATCACTACACCAGAAACTGCCTATGGCAACGCGCAAAAAACGTTGCCATAGACTTTTGGCAGCGTTCAAGAGCACATTGTGGGCTTTGATGTCGCCATAGGGTTCCAACTTTTGGCAACGTGCAATGAATGTTGCCGTATGATCTATGGCAATGTGCAAAGAACGCTGTTGTAGATCCTACGGCAACGTGCATTGCATGTTGCCCTAGATCATACGGCAACGTTCATTGCACGTTGTCGTAGATCTAACAGCAACGTTCAATGAACGTTGCCATAGATCATACGGCAACGTTCCGCGAACGTTGCCGTAGAAACTTTCCGCAACGTTTAGCGAACGTTTCCCTAAGTCATTTTACATTTTTTTTTAATTTTTAATTCTTNAACGTGCAATGAATGTTGCCGTATGATCTATGGCAATGTGCAAAGAACGCTGTTGTAGATCCTACGGCAACGTGCATTGCATGTTGCCCTAGATCATACGGCAACGTTCATTGCACGTTGTCGTAGATCTAACAGCAACGTTCAATGAACGTTGCCATAGATCATACGGCAACGTTCCGCGAACGTTGCCGTAGAAACTTTCCGCAACGTTTAGCGAACGTTTCCCTAAGTCATTTTACATTTTTTTTTAATTTTTAATTCTTTTATTTGTACAATGATTTACATAAATCAACCACAAAAAAAGATAGAAGATAATAATATCAAGTAACTTCAATAATCATTATTAATTGAACTCCAAAATGTAACAATATCCATACAAAATTCATATCAAAAATTTTGAAACTTCTAAAAATCCAATACATTTAAAAAAAAAGAACTACCACAAAGTCCTTCCATCTTCCACACCAACGTCCTTAAATGCATCCCTCAACACTTCATCAACGGTTTTCTGACCAACAGGCTTTCCAAAAATTCATGAAATACCTTCGTTAAATGAGTCTAATACTACTCTTTGGCCAAGCAATAATATTTCCCATGGCTTCCTTAAGAACTCGAAATTCATCCGTAGGTCTATATAAGGCCAAATGACCCATATACACTTCCTCAACCCAAACCTTCCAACAATCTCATCCAATTGGCATGTGGTGCACCTTTACACTTGGGTTCGTTGATGAAATCTTCCATTCTGCTACAATTTCTTCGTCATCGTACTGGTACCAATGCAATAGTTGACATCTTGAATTTTCCAAATAAGCAGTACCTCCTTGAATACCACTTCCTTGTTAAGACTACAAATTCACAGTTAAATTAACATATTAAACACAAAGTTAGTATGCTATAGTCTAAATTTATGTAGCACAAACAATAAATAATATAAGATACATAACCTGAGGAGTAAAAGCACGTGACCCATGTCATCTGCACTCTTATTTTGAATATGTACATTAATAC
>CAIGRH010155377.1:0-10489 GCA_903798295.1 Fraxinus nigra | reverse complement strand
CCTTTTACTCCACCACCCATAAACCTAACCCCATCGCCCCAACAACTAATGTTCATCCCTTCCTCTATCACCACCCTTACCCTCTTCCCCTACTTAAAAGTTAACTCGAAATTTCATGACCTAATGAGTAAAGTGGAAACAAAACACAATATCAAAAGGCGAAACCACACAAACAACTTCCAATGCTTATGAAAGTTTAAATAGGTCGTGGATAAGTGAAACACTGCTGTGTTTATATGGTTAAACAATTTAGCCCTAATTTGATATATTTTTAAGTAAATAAACGCGTTTTGATTGGATGATTCTTTTGGACTTGTAATCAACAATAATTTCTGTGTACTTTTGGACTTGTAAGTTAATTGTACAAAAAAAAAATTGGAACTAACATGTTCTAATATTATCATATATGGAAGTAAGCTGGTTTATGCGTTTATTTCTTCTATAGGTAATTTTTAAAATTACCTCACTCGAGAGTCGAGACATAGATACATTTGGATTTAGTTAAGAATAACATAATTTGTGAGCCACTATGACTTCATAATAATATAAAGACTTACTAGTATATAATCTTAGGTAGAATGTCCTTTGACCATGGAATCAGAAAAATTGGCAATAGAAAATAAAGTGACCCACTCCCAGGTTCTCCGTACATTAATTTTCAGTTGTCACAAAAAGATAGGAATTTCTAACCTGATCGTCCTTAACAAATAGATTCTCAACGATATTATCATACAGTTAAATCACTTGAATCTTTATAATATTGATCATCTACCAAAACACTTTCTAACATTTTTATATACATATAAAAAAGTTACTGTCAAAAGTAAAAACTAATGATGTTAGAAATTAAATGGATAAAGCAAATTAAAGCTCCTTTGACATAATTTCCAGAAAGATATATTAGGTTGTTGGCTGAGGCAAAAAAAATTATGTATTGGGAGAAAGCAATGTAGATTATAAACTGAGTTAAATCATTGTTGAATGCTTTAGTTAAGAATAACATACTTGGTTCGATTAGTACTATTAGTTTAGTCTGACCCCTATTCACGTATTCACCCCCTTTAGGTGGTGTTAGGATCGAACTACGCAATTTTCAATTGGTATCAGAGTCTTACTTCGATTCCTTACCTTTTATTATTCTAGATGAGTCGGTGAATTACCAAGACTATGTGTAAATTATGTATATGTTGGATATTGCAGTAGTTGATTTCACATAACTCAGCTCAATTAATAAAATATTATAACGCTAATTTTCTTCTCTTATAAAAAGTAATCCAAATATATGTGGGATTTTAAAACAATTGAAAATTAAGTTTCGATTAATTTATTAAGAAAATAATAATGTCAGAGGTATGTTTTCATTAGTCTTTTTGTCCATTTCTTCTTTTGTTATTTAATATTATTGCATTCCTTTTGGTTAGAGATTTATGTCCATTTTAATATTCTAGATGGATAAGTTTTCCAAAGTAAACGCACCCTTAAAATATATAAGTGTGAAATATTTGTCATTATCTTGCCTCTTTATTGTGAGTAATGTTATATAACATTACTAATGTTAGCACCAAATTATTTAATAATGTATAGTAATAAATAATTGATCCAATTCATATGGTGGAATAATGGTATTGACCAACAGTGGTGCTAAATGGTGGTGGGTCCCCTGATTTATTATTCAATGTATTTCACAACTCCACTAGACAATAAACTAAAGATTCAATACCACTTAAAAGGTGTCAAACACTAGTGACGCTACGTATCATTATTCTGTCACCAGACTAAGGATGCATTATTGATAATTTGGTCGAGTAGGATCGACAACATTTGAACATTATTGATAAAATTTTGGTTAAAGTTTGTTGAATAAATTTATGGTTCAAAGAGATCTTCTAAGGGAGGGATGTGGAGATAAATCTACATAATGAACCTTTCCGAACTTGAATCGGGAATTTCGTCTGTGAAATAAATTATTGCACCTACTCTTTGGAGCAAGCAAGATATTGAGTTCAAGTATCATCGTCTTATTTGATAGTTAAACCATCTTGGTCTAACATTTAATGGATAACCTTAAAAATTTAAGTAAGTAATTTTAACCTATTTTCACATCACTCATATTTTAATCGTTTTAGAATATTTTTTCTTTATTCCAAAGCAAATTATTTAGTTCTTATTGTAAATTAATGGTGGTTTGTTGGTGGTGGTGGCGGTGAATATTGTTCATACCACAAAAAGAAAGCTAACTTGTTAAAACCGGTTTAATAACCTAAATCCTTTGCTTTGGGTTTGTGAAAAACTCGAACATCTCATGGACTTTTATTTTTGTACAGATATCTATTCAGATAATACAAATAAAAATTTTGAATTTTTAATCCTGGACATAACAGCTTTATTTTCTGGGCAAGGACAGTTAGTTTTTACTTTTGACAATGACTTTTTTTGTTATATATGCATTTGTCATATTATTTCAAAAAATATTTCAATGTTTTTACCACAGTAAATTTATAAATCAAAGTGAAGAAGATGACGCCAAAAACCATATAGATATTAATTGATTCAATTGTTTATATAATACATAATATTGGCAAAGGAATAATCTAGAACATATAGCTGTTAGGCAGCTCCTTGAATTGTGGATCATGTAGGAATCTTTTACAATTGAATTGTGGTCCAAGAACAACTAGGAGAGAAACAAGACGAGGGCAACTGAGTCATCAATGGCTGATGTGGAGAGCTGATTTCAATTCAACACCCCCCTTCAAGCTCGAGGGTGCACAAGTAACTCCCAACTTGTCTTTGAGGAAAAGAAACCTTGAGTGATTCAATCCTTTGGTCAGCAAATCCGCAATTTGATCTGAGGTAGGTATGTATTTTACTTCGAGTTTTCTTGCCAGCACCTTATCTCTGATAAAGTGGATGTCCAACTCTATATGTTTAGTCCTTGCGTGATACACTGGGTTTGCAGCAAGTGCTCCTGCACTCATGTTGTCACACCATAGAGTTGGAATTCCGGCTAGAGGCAACTCAAGTTCCTGAAATAGAGATTGAATCCACACGACTTCTGATGCAGTTGAAGCAAGAGCTCTGTACTCAGATTCTGTGCTAGAACGAGCTACCACATGCTGCTTTTTAGATGACCAGGAGATCAGATTATCACCCAAATAGATGCAGTAGCCTGTTGTTGATCTTCGATCATCTGGATAAGAAGCCCAATCAGCATCTGAGTATCCCTTCAAGTCCAAATTGTCACTTTTCTGGATCCATAGGCCATGGTTTATAGTACCTTTGAGGTATCTCAGAACTTTCTTCAAAGCTTGCCAATGGATAGAAGTAGGAGCTTGCAGAAACTGGCTTAATTTGTTGACTGTAAAGGTAATGTCTGGTCTTATGTGTGAGAGGTATTGAAATGCCCCAACTGCACTTCTGTAAATTGAAGGTTCAGCCAGCACTTCACCATCAGTTTTGGAGATAGTTTTACCTGCAGGAGTTGGCGTGGGACACAGTTTCAGATTCTCCAGTTCAAACCTTTTCAATAAATCAGCAATGTATCTTGATTGAATAAGATGAATACCGGAGTTGTGCCATACAACTTCAATCCCAAGAAAGTGATGCAGCCTTCCCATATCCTTTAGAGTGAATTTCTTGTTGAGTGAACTTATAAAACCTTGCACAAGCTCCTTGTCATTGCCTGTTATGACTATGTCATCGACATAGATAAGGGCAAAGATCACGTCTCTCTGTTTTGAAGTAAAATAAGGAGGTATCTGCAACTGATTGTTTGAATTTCCAACTCAAGAATGTGGATTTCAGTTTATCATACCAGGCTCTGGGAGCCTCTTTCAATCCATAGAAAGCTTTCTCAAGTTTGCAAATGTGATTTGGCTTTGATTCATCTTCAAAACCTTCCGGCTGATTCATGAAGACAGTTTCCTCGAGTTCACCATTAAGAAAGGCATTATTTATATCTACCTGTCTAATTATCCACTCCTTTGTAATGGCCAAAATCAGGATAATTCTTAGGGTCGACGGTTTGATCACCGGACTGAAAGTCTCATAGTAGTCTATGCCAGGAGATTGATGAAAACCTTTGGCGACTAACCTGGCCTTGTACCTTTGAACTGATCCATCAGCATTATACTTGATCCTGAAGACCCATTTATTTCCCACTATGTTGTGAGTTGGCAGTGTAGGTACGAGCTTCCAGGTTTTCGTCCTTTTTAATGCATTGAATTCTTCTTCCATGGCTTGTTTCCAATTTGCATTTGCTAGTGCTTCTCTTACATTTTTGGGTTCAGACAGATTCAAATCACTTCCAGTTGATTTCATGAGATAGATCTTAGGCTTAAATATTCCTACTTTCCCCTTGGTAACCATAGGGTACTGATTTTGAATTCTTGGTATGATTTCCTGAATTTCTCCTGCTTGTTGTGCATCTTCATATCTTTCAGTACTTCTTTGAGTGTCCTGCAATTCTTCAATTGCAGATCCTACACGTTCTTGTTCGAATCTTTCAACCCCAAAGCTATTAGTCTCTTCAGAGCTGTTATCACATAAATCATTTTCTGGTTGATTGTTCCTTGAACCAGATGACAAATGATGCTGGCCAAAGGCTTCTTGAGGCTGAACTGTATCAGTGGAATTTGGAGTGATGACAGAATTGTTTGGATTAGATGGGAGAAGAGTATAAGGAATGATTATTTCAGGTGCTTCAGGTTGAGGTTGAGTTTTAAATAATGATTCAAAAGGGAAATCAAGTTCATTGAAGACTACATGTCTTGAGATGTACAATCTACCCGAAGAGTTGAGGCATTTGTAGCCTTTGTGAGCATCATTATAACCCAAGAAAATGCATTTTGTTGAATGGTAGCTGAATTTGTGTTTCTGGTATGGCCTTAGGCAGGGATAGCATACACATCCAAAGATTTTAAGTGATCTATAGTCTGGTTCCTTTTTGTATAGAATCTGAAAAGGAGACTGCTGGTTGAGGACATGTGTTGGTAGCCTGTTTATGAGATATACGGCAGTGTGAAAAGAATCCCACCAATATTTTAGAGGCAACTGAGACTGAGCTAGTAAGGTTAAACCAGTCTCTGTCATATGTCTATGTTTTCTTTCGATCCTGCCATTCTGTGCTGAGGTATATGGACAAGGATGTCTAAATTCAATTCCTTCTTGTGTTAGGAACTTAGTGAATGTTCTGTATTCTCTCTCTCTTTCTCTCTCTCCCTCTCCCCCCCAATCAGCTTGTAGGGCCTTTATCTTGTGATTTAGTTTGTTCTCAACAAGTTTTTTGAACTGACAGAAGACTTGCAATACTTCAGATTTCAGTTTTAAAGGATAGATCCAGGTATATCTACTGTGATCATCTAGAAAATTTATGTAGTATCTGAAGTTTGAAGTTGATAACACTGGTGCAGGTCCCCAAATATCAGTGTAGACAAGTTCTAGGAGTGTTTTAGCATGTGATGAGGACAAGGAAAATGGTAATAGGTGAGACTTGCCAAGCTGACATTCATTGCAAAAAGATTTGATGGAATTTTCTTTAACATTCAGATTACAGACTTTAAAAACTTGGGTCATCACCTCGCTAGATGGGTGACCAAGTCTTTTGTGCCAAACATCAATATTTGAAGACTCTTGAATTGAATTAACAACAAGATTAATTGATGACTCTTGATTGACATGAACAAAAGAGGTGTTGTAGAAGGATTTATTTGGGAAGCTGATCTGATGATGAGTTTGCTTGATACTTGGATGAGGGAATTCCAGTTGATACAACCCATCCTTAAGTCTCCCTTGTAGCATCACCTGCCTGGTTGACAAGTCCTTAACAAAACAACAGGAAGAATGAAATTCCATGAAAACATTGTTATTTGAGGTGAGTTGTGAAACACTAACGAGATTCTTCTTTATTTTAGTTACATGTAACAATTTATTCAATACCAATTCCTTATTGTTTAAAGCTAAAATATGTGAAGTTCCAAAGTGTGAGATATTCAATTTACTACCATTACCCACCATAACTTTCTCCTTACCAATATATTCACTTGCAGAGGCTAAGTTTCCTTTCTTAGAAGTGATATGATTGGTAGCACCTGTGTCTGCAAACCAGACTAGATCGCTTACTGAGCTGGGAGAGGCTATCAGTGCTGCAGGTGATGAGTTGTAGCTGATCCTTTGACCTGGTGAGGTGCCAAAATACCTTTCATCATATCTGAAATGGTAGATATTTGCCTTGTGTCCCAGTTTCCCACGGACTTAGCAAACATGTCTATCTCCTCCAAACATGTTTGCTCATCTGCCTCTACCTCTTCTACCACTTCTGTGATGATTGAAGTTGGTGAACCTTCCACTCATACTTGGCCTGTTGGATCTAAATTGGCCAAAACCTGATCTCTGGGAGATGTTAACTGAAGTTTGTTCGATGTTCAGTCATGTTATTTCATTTCTGATAGAGTTGAGATGTTCAAGCCTACTTTCATATATCATTAAAGTGGATTGGAGTTCTCCCCAAGAAATGTGATCCCTGTTGTTCAGTTGAACAACAATTGGTGTGTAGTCTTCATCTAGTCCCGCTAGAACTTGAGTGATTAAATCAGTGTGAGCGAAGGTTTTCCCAGCAATTTGTAAGTTATCAGAGAGTTGTTTTACCGTATTCAGATACTGATCAATGCTTATACTGCCTTTCTTGCATTTTTTAAGTTCACTAGTAAGAAAAATTATTCTGGATCTATTGTGAACTCCATAGCTTTCTTCAATGGCAGTCCACAGTCCATTCGAGTTGGTTGCACCCATCATTTTCATTGCTATATCTGATCTCATGGATGAGTAAAGCCATCCCATCAACAATTGATTTGTTGACATCCATTTGGAGAATTCTGGATCCTTCACCATCTCTATGCTGGTACCAGCTTCTCCATCGATTTGAGTACCAATAAATTCTTGAGGACACACCTTTGTCCCAAGTATGTAGCCTTCCAGATTATGGCCCCTGATGATTGGAAGAGTTATGTTCTTCCATAGCAGATAGTTGTTCTTGTCAAGCTTGACAGATACGGTTTGGGTCAAGTTAACACTGAATGGTAAAGTCTGGTTGCTTCCAGGTGTTGGTGCAGCGGTGATGCTAGAAAGGGAAGCTGGTGCAGTTGCTAGAGCAGCATTTTGAGGCGTGCTGGTGGCGTCGGCCATGGCTGTAAATTTATAATCAAAGTGAAGAAGATGATGCCAAAAACTATATAGATATTAATTGATTCAATTGTTTATTTAATACATAATATTGGCAAAGGAATAATCTAGAACATATAGCTGTTAGGCAGCTCCTTGAATTGTGGATCATGTAGGAATCTTTTACAACTGAATTCTGGTCGAAGAATAGCTAGGAGAGAAACAAGATGAGGGCAGCTAAGTCATCAATGGCTGATGTGGAGAGCTGATTTCAATTCAACACTCATATATGTCTTGATAATTTGTATCATACCCGGAACCAAATAGCTCAAGATTAACCTCACTCTTTCTTTCTCTTCTTGACCTTGTTGCGAGCTTTTAGTCGGTAACTCCCCAGTTTTGAAATACCAAAGGGTACCAGGTCTTAAGAAACTCCTAAGGAGGAAAGTGATAAACATTATGCAATTTATTTTAATAAATAAATAGGACCACATCGCATGTCTTTGTTCACTTTGTTACAGGTCACATATCATTAATTTATGTTCATATGTCAATATTAATTGGTCATATATTATAGCTCACAGATCAAAGATGTTTACATGTTATAGGTTATAGTTCATATGTCACATATATAGTTCACATGTCACATATCATATTTTAGTGTAAATAACACATAATATTCCTACCTTTCAATGTCATTGTGCAAAACATCTATACTTTTCATTTTTGGCATTTTCACCCATACATTCCACCTTTCAAAGCGCAAAAGGTCCTTTTCAACCATTTTTTCAATAAAATGACAATTTTACCTTCCTATTCAAATAAAACAAAAAGAAAAAGATGAATAAACAACTGCAACTATATTTATTAAGTTTTTAAAAAATTACAAAGAAATAATAAATTCTCCTTCACCACCACTTTCACAACCTGCCAAGTTGCCACCTATAGATCCACATAGCACTACCTTTCGGCTACCATGCTCAGTGGACTCCACCACCACCAACCTCGCTTTACTCCCCAGTGCCGTTCCCCACACGAATTTGAAGATTGGAGCACTGGGACCTACCAATTTTGGTCGGACAATTCTCTTCGTCCATCGCGCCCGTGGAGAGTTTTGGACCAAAAATTGAAACGGTTGGGGGATGATTGGTTTAATTAGATTCATACACATTGCCATTTAGGTTTGTTGATGGTTCGATTGATGCCAATTTGAGGATTTAGTGTTGTGAGATGCATGAATTGAAGGAGAAGAGTTTGGCAAAATGGATGTCGCAACTGTCGAATGTCTAGATNCGCTTTACTCCCCAGTGCCGTTCCCCACACGAATTTGAAGATTGGAGCACTGGGACCTACCAATTTTGGTCGGACAATTCTCTTCGTCCATCGCGCCCGTGGAGAGTTTTGGACCAAAAATTGAAACGGTTGGGGGATGATTGGTTTAATTAGATTCATACACATTGCCATTTAGGTTTGTTGATGGTTCGATTGATGCCAATTTGAGGATTTAGTGTTGTGAGATGCATGAATTGAAGGAGAAGAGTTTGGCAAAATGGATGTCGCAACTGTCGAATGTCTAGATTACAGTAGAATGATTTGAGGTAGGTTTGATTGATGTGAGGCCATGTATAGATTCGTCGAGGTGAGGGATAACCGTTAGTGGTGGTGCACGATCGTAGGTGGCGCCGAAAATAGGGTTGCCATGAAAGGTTGTATACGACAATTTGGTATTTTAGGCTGCAAATATGACTGTTTTAGACAGATTTTGAGACTAATACTGTGGGAGATGATGTTGGGAAAAGTGAAGTGAGGCTAGTGGTGGTAGAGTCCAGCGGGCGTGGTGGCCAGAAAATGGTGCTATGTGGATCTATAGGTGGCGGCTTGGTGTGGTTGTTAAAGTGGTAGTGGTGGAGAATGTAGGACTTATTATAATATTTTGAAAAATTTAGGACTATGATTGCAATTAGTTTTTTATTTTTTTATTTTATTTTCTTTATGTTTCAATTGAATAAGAGGGTACAATCGTCATTTTATTGAAAAATAGCTGAAAATGACCTCTTGCGCAAAGAAAGGTAGAAGATAAGGGTGAAAATGTCAAAAAAAAATGAAAGATATGGACGTTTTGCATAATAACATTGAAAGGTAGGGACATTTTGTGTTATTTACCTCATATTTTATTGGTTACATATGTCCACAGACAACAAGTTATAGTTCACATGTCAATATTAATTGGTCACATGTTATAGTTCACTCGTTACAATCCAAAATGTCCTTTTGTTGTTTTAAAATACATTTACAAACATAACAGATTCTAGGTCCACTAAATGCATTCTCCTAGGATTGCAATTATTTTCACTGCTATTATTAAAGAATTTTTCTATTCTACCAGAAAAGATTCTCTAGAATTTGGCTAGAAATCTCACATGGGTGGGGGCCCATGTGAGTTTTATATTAAAAAAAAAACCATCCACACCCCCCTATTGTGAGGGTTTTGGCAGTTTTCTGGCAAAAACCACCCACCCCACTTTCTGTACATATAGCAAAGTTGATTATTAAATACGAATTGCACAATGGTGATAATAAGTATGACTACGCCTATATCATTTGATTTAAACCACTTGATGATTTTAGAGTCGTGTTTAAGAAAAAGTTATCAAGACATATAGTGACCACAAGTATGACTACGACTATTCAATATGAGATTTGGCTTCTTCTTTTTTATTATTATTATTCATTATGAGTTGGAGGTCACGTTTCACTTTACATATAAATAATGTCAAAAATAGAACATAAACTAATAATATGTGACTCGTGAACATTGATATGTGACCTGTAACAACTGTTATGTCCAGTTCTCTCCCTACCCCCCACTCCCACTCCAGTTTTCTCCCTACCCACCCTTTCTCAGTCCTTGTCCCTAGTCCTCTCCTTTTACTCCACCACCCATAAACCTAGGGATGACAACTAGAACTGTTAAAACCGAAAATCGCGATTAATCGAACCGAATAGAATGGTTATGGTTTTGATTTTAATGACTCGGTTTGGGGTGGGGCGGGTATGGTATTTAGCAACGATACCCCGCCCCAAACCGATTACCGGTTACAAAAACTAATTGGGCAATTGGGCTTTCCATTGTTTTTTCCCAAAATCAATTGGGCAATTTTGACAATGAGAGTGATTGGAACTTGGCTACGGAAATTTGTGATAAGTTGGAGATATTTTATGATGCGATTGAATTATTTTCAGGTACAAAATATCTTTCCGCTAATCTGTACTTTTTAAATATTTGTGATATAAAATTGGCAATCCATGATTGGAGCACATCATCTTGTGA
>CAIGRH010155311.1:0-15141 GCA_903798295.1 Fraxinus nigra | reverse complement strand
CCAATTATAGTTGGAAATAATATTTAATAATATTATTTCCAACTATAATTGGTTTATGTTATAGCCTAATATTTCTCATCTAATCATTTTTTGTAGTGCAATATCTGTACATTAAAGTTTGTTGAGATGGACATTAAAGAATGTTGATAATACATTTTTGGTTTGACCTTTTATATAAAAATTTAAACCCTAATGTACAACAAATTTTAACGATTATCATTTTAATAGGATGTTTTTCTCAACACTTAGGGAAAGAATTAAGCAGGTGGAAATAATAAACATAATGAGTTTTTATGTTATGTAGATCCTCACACACGACAAATCAAACCAGAAGTTTGAGATAATTTATTTAGATACATTTATTAACAAAATAAATTAATTGAGTCTCATATACAAATTTTAAATTTTGCAACTCTAATTCATCCTATAGAAGGATCATCAATTAATGCTATATTTGATAATTCTATGGAATGCTAAAAGCATGATGACATCCGATTCCGAGATAAAAATCTTTGAAAGAAAATGGATGAAATTGTAAAGATGTTCCATTTAGGAGGTATATACTTTTTGTGAGTATATAGCCATAATAAATTGTAAAACCCCATAAAGGGTCAGTTATTTAAATATTGAAAATTGAGATATATCAATATATTTATGTCATTACGAGAAAATAAATAGAATCGAAAAGATAAAGAAATATTGACAACACCTTTATACATAATGTAGCGATTCATCTATGTCGTTAGGACAGGACATAGCAATTTACCCATGAGAGAATGTCGGCTAGGCTATGATGCTGGTTGGGGGTAGCAAAAATTCCTTCGAACGTAACTACTACTGACCTTGTAGATATTAGGGAAACGTGCTGCACTCCATATACCATTAAACTCTTAGCACCTTTTCCCGATGAGCAAGCCCATTTTCTTAGGTCAGGGTACGTAGCGCTGAATAAGTATTTTCTGAAATGGGAATTCTTCTATCCCTTCATCCTTTCTTTAGAGTTGTCCTAAGGTCGTACGAGTTAGTACCTACCCAGCTCGTCCCCAATGCTTGGGCTCAATTAATGAGGACATACTTCTTGTGGAAGGAGACCTTCTTGGGTGAGGACATCCTCATCTACATCTTTCAGTCTATTTTCTAGCCTAGAGTTTTAGGAAAATGGAACTCTAAAGGGTGGTACTCTTCTTGTCCGTGGGGGCATACTCCTCACTTGTCATAGGCTTTCCCTCATCCATCAAAGGATGGAAGGAGATCTAGTTCTGTGTGAGGGGACAATGACACGTGTGAGGGTGACAAGGTCCCCTATGTAACAATGCCACCAACTACTCCAAAGCTCGTGAGTGCTTCATCTTGAATTTTTTGTTGTTTAATTTTGAATCGATTCTGACCTTACGTATAGTTACAGGATTGGTAGATCGCTTTGAGTTGACCCAAGTGAAATAGGGTGTTATAGAGGATATGTATTTTTGTCCTCTATTTTCGTGCGAATTTGACCATTTGATTGCTTGAGTTCGGACTTATTGCTCCAAAAGGTAAAATTTTTTAGGAAATTTCTTAATGGCCGTAGAGGGTAATTTATATTGAACCTCCATGTTTATTTCATTTGCAAAAAATCTTGAGAAGGTGAGGCACCCCACCCCCTACATGGCTTTTATCTTTACTGTCACCTCCATAGTTGGGGAGAAAGGGGTTCAAGTCCTCATCTTCTACTGCGAAGGAGTTGAGGAATCAAGTTGAGAAGATCAACAAGGAGGCTACTGGTCGTGAAGGAAAGGGATAACCTCCTATGAAGGACAAGGGAGAAAGTATGGTGGAAGAGGTTCCCAAGAAAAAAAAAATCACTTTTTCTTCCACCGGGGAGGGGGGGTCTATGGTGAGCCCTCTGCCTCGATCTAAAGTCCCGACAGGAAAAAAGCTAATGGCGGCCTCTATTGCTGCTACCGTGAGATCGAAAAAGCCAATTGTTGTGGAGCCTTTAAGGCAAGAGCGGTTGAAGAGGGAAAAGGCCTCAAGCGACACAACATCTATTTGTAATGCAACACCTCACACCAAACTCTCCATGTCGAAAAGAAATGATGAACTGGCTTTGGAGGCTCTGTCCATACTTCCTCCAAAAATTAAAATCATCACAGCCACATTTCACAAATATTGGACGGGGACGGATAGGTGGCAGACCTTCGTGGAAACCACTAATGTGGTGGATATATTCACGAGATAGGGAGAGCATTTAAGGTTGCCATAGAGGCAGAAGTCCTCTTTAAAAACTTTTAGAACTGCATGTGGTAAACTATAATGGATTAGATTGGGACAATATGAAAGTGGGATTAAGATTATGTTTGATTTAATTTTTTATTACAGACCTGATCTCTTGTCTACATTGGATATGATAAACGTTGCTCATGCCACGTCAGTGGATCAAGCAATTTGTTTTTATTTTTTATTTTTGACAAATAAAAATAAAATGGGATTACCCTTAGACGTAACAATGCCACATCAATATAACTCTTATCCACCGTGAAGAGGATATCAATTCTATGTTTGATTATATATTGTATTGCACTAAGCCATCTTGATGAAACAAAGCTTTATTGTTTTAGGTGCAAAAAGCGAATGCAAATTTCATTATAAATTTGCTTAAAAATTGATTACACTCCTTTCCCAATTAAAACATTTAAATTATATTTTTCTATTCAATAATTTAAAGAAAACAATGTTAATTGAAATATAAAATACACGACAATTATTTAGAAGGGAACAAGTAAATTCAATGTCATAGAAAAGTGAATATGAATCTGATACAACTATTATTAAAATGATTAATCTATATGTACATAAATGTACACATAATGTGAATGTGGTGGGGTCCACGATACTATAGCATGGGCTCCACCACACTCACATTATGCCAACCCCTATGTGTACACAATAGCATGGCTTTTATTAAAAATGAATTATTAATATTATTATTATTATTATTATTATTATTATGCAACTAGAAGATAACATTTCAACAACAAATTTTAACTAAAAACTTTTGTTATTAACACAACTTGAGCCTTGCTGAGCAGACCCTCGTTTAAGCTGGCTACGATTGTAACAGATGTTTTAAGGGGGTGCCAGTGACGTTTGTGGCACTTTCTGGCTCCATGAGATCTAGATAAGAAATTTTTTAAAATGGCGGATAATGAACGTTGAACTATTAATGTAAGACAATTTATGTGGGCCACACTGCTTAAACATTGAACGTGTAATGTAAGAAAATGGCAGGTTAATTTGAAATATCACTGCAATAAGACCTTGTTAGCGTAAGCTTAAAAGCTTTACTTATATGCTCCAAGCTATATACGCAGCCCAATAGCAACAAACCCGGCCGCCCTCATTCTCTAGTCAAGACAGCCATGGAATTATCGGTCTCACATCTCAATTCTTCCATAGCTGCAATATTTGCGTTACTTTTGATTTTGTACTGGAAATCTAGGTCTAAAGCTAGGAAAAACAGTGCACCGCCGGAAGCTGGTGGCGCGTGGCCCATCATAGGCCACCTCCACCTCATAGGCGGTGGCTCTCGGCTTCCACACATCACCTTGGCAGAAATGGCAGACAAGTATGGACCACTCTTTACAATCCGACTTGGAGTACGCAAAACCCTTGTGGTGAGCAGCTGGGAATTGGCTAAAGAATTGTTTACCACCTGGGATGTGGCTGTATCTTCCCGTCCAAAATTTCTCGTATCTAAACACTTGTCCTATAACTTCGCCATGTTTGGGTTCTCCCCTTATGGCGAATATTGGCGTCAACTACGCAAACTAATAGCCATGGAATTATTCTCTACCCGTAGACTGGATCTCCTTCAACACATACGCGTTTCAGAGATTGAGGTATTGTTGACCAACTCATAAAAAAGCTTAACGTTTTAGAGAATGATTACATGTATTAGTTCAACACAATGATTCATGTAGAGACCCAATTCATTTTTTGATATATGTGCGCAATTTTTATAAATGAATAGAAGAGAATTTAATAACTCATCTAAAAGCTCAAACTATTAGATAAGTAATTACATTTATTTTTTTAAAACCTTTCTTTTGACAGGTAGCCATAAAAGAGCTTTACGAGTATTGGAACAAGAAGAAAGATGGGTCGGGTCGAGTTATGGTGGAAATGAAGCAGTGGTTTGTGGACTTGAATTTGAATGTTGTTCTCAGAATGGTTGCTGGGAAGAGATATTTTGGTGCAACTGCTGATGGGGATAAAATAGAAGCAAGGCAGTGCCAGAAAGTGATGAGGGATTTCTTTCATTTGGCTGGAATTTTTGTCGCGGCTAAAACTATACCTTTTCTTGGGTGGCTGGATTTAGGTGGATATGAGAAAAGAATGAAAGAAACCGGACAAGCAATGGATAAAATTGTTGAGAAATGGTTGGAAGAGCACAAGCAAAAGGCAAATTCTGGTAGTAATCAGGATTTCATGGATGTGATGCTTTCAACTATAGAAAAATCAGGCCTTCAAGATTATGATCCAGCTACCATCACGAAAGCAACATGCACCGTAAGTTTTCTCATAAAGCTAGCATTTTTGTCTTCAGTTATTTCAGAAAGTGAAACTGAAACTCTTCGTGTTGCCTGATTCTCCAATTGTGTCTTCTACTTACCAGTTAGTCTGTCCTTCATATACTTTCAAGATGACAGCATCTTATGGGATCATCGAATCCATAGCAATAAGACCAAATTGAAGAGGCTCGTAAATGCAACACCATCTTTCATATAACTATATCATCTTTCTTAGAAAAATCATAATCTTTGTTACTAGCACACTTTGTCTTTATATTTCTTCAGAGCTTGATTGCTGGTGGAGCAGACACCACCACAGTTATGCTAGTATGGGCTATATCTCTGTTATTGAACAACCCCCATGTATTGAGAAAGGCTCAACAAGAATTAGACATCCATGTTGGAAAAGAAAGGCAAGTTACAGAATCAGATATCAGTAAACTGGTTTATCTTCAAGCCATCGTCAAAGAGACTCTACGATTATACCCTGCTGGTTTCCTGGGTGGCACAAGAGAATTCTCCGAAGACTGCAAATTATCCGGCTATCATATTCCAAAAGGTAAGAGGAATAGTTCAAGTTTTTATAGAGTATGATAAAACTACTTTGTTAAGAGGAATAATTCAAATATTTATGTGTTGAATGTGCAATTTCGTCCTTAACAGGTACGATACTAATTGTAAACATTTGGAAATTACAAAGAGACCCCCGAGTATGGTTTGACCCGTTGGAGTTTAAGCCAGAGAGATTTCTTACGACTCATAAAGACTTCGATGTTAAGGGTAAGAATTTTGAACTGATCCCATTTGGAGCTGGTCGAAGGATTTGCCCTGGCACAACTTTTGGCATTCAGATTTTAAACTTAGTCCTTGCTAATTTGTTACATGCATTTGAACTTTCAACTCCCTTTGATGAAAAAGTTGATATGAGTGTGAGTGCTGGACTGACGAATATGAAAGTTACTCCTCTTGATGTGATCCTTTGCCCGCGATTATCTCCCAGTCTGTATTAAGTTGAAAGATAGTACATGTTTTCTTAATCTTACCTTCTTCAATAAAATTCAGTTTACTAAACTAATGTTTTATGACTATGTTAATATCATCATTCAATACTAAATTTTAAAATTATATTTCACATTAATTGGAAAAAAGTTAAAGCAACTTGTTCACCTAAATATATTTCGAATAAAACACACCTTGAGTGTACGGTTCGTTAACAAGTAATAAAGTAGACTTTTTGAGTACGAGTGTCGTCCCACAATGATTGACTAGTTCTAATTCTAATTACCATGACTTTAACCGAAACAATAAAAACGAGAGTGTTTGTTTTGATGAATTGGTAACTATGTTAATGATGCGGATGCGATTGTGAATGCTTTAACTAAATTGAATGAAATTTATGTCGAATGTAAGTTGAAGTTTTTTTTCTAATATATGATGAATGTACTAAGATTACAAATCCCTATGTAATAATCTTTTTAAACCTAATTCTACACTTTGATATACGATTGAAATGTTGAGAAATCAATACTCCTAAATTATTTAATAGTCTTTCACGAGTAAAGTCAAACCAATTCTAATATGAGACCTAACTATATCTCTATGACGGATGTGAACATTCAAGAATGCATGAGTTTTTGTGAGCACTTAAAGATTCACATAGGGCATAGCGGTATATTTTTATCTCCTATCGGACCCTACGATGATTTATACCGTATTGAATCTATTCCCCTTCTTCTGAATGCATGAAATAAGCCACCACTCACACAATTATGTATACAATAATTATGGAGAAAATGAAATTCATATAAACCATTCAAACATTCCAAAAACGTGTTTCGATGTCAAAGATGTAAAACTAAAATTTAAAAATCATATTACATAGTTCATCTAACCCTATTACAGAATTAACCTAGCCGAACATAGTGAAAAGAAGAAAATCAGAAAAATAAATAAAGAACGACATCACAAATTCAATTCTTGAGTTTAATCTTCGTTTCGTGGTGTTGCTCCACTTGTTTTTGCCTATTTTCTTCTCTCAAAACTCTTATGGATCTCTCTCCCCCCTCTCCGCATTCGGGACGGCTTTAGGATTTAAATGCACGACCATGATATTGTTTCCATAAGTTATTCAATCGAATAAGGAAACCAGATTTCGCATCACAATTTCAACTATGCGACCGTATAGTGTACTATTATTCAACCGCATTGTAGACTTCAAATTGGCTTTCATGTTCCCTGAATTGACCTATGCGACCGCATGACTTTTTGTGCTATGCGACAGCATAGTATTGACAGCTTCCAATTGCTTGAGTTTTGGTCCTCGAACTCTATTTTACCAATCTCGACATCTTTTCCCCTTCTTCTTCTTCTTCTTCTTCCAATATTTCATTCCAATGCTCAATTGGTTCTCAACATTTGCACGTCTCCAACTCCTCTTTCATGTCATCTTTCGACTAATTGCAATTGGTCCCTAAACTTTGATTTTCTTTCATTTTAGTCATTTTCACTCATTTCTCATATTTTCCGCCACATTCTTCACGTTGTCCTGCAACACACAATTTACATAGAATCAAGTTATATTTCAACATATTTATTCAACAATTGTCTGTGTTTGTAGCCCGAAATAAGTGTGTAAAATGGACTTATCAACTCCCCAAAACTTGAACTATTGTTTGTCCTCAAACAAAACTGTAAGTTGATTCCACATAAAACATGGTTTAACAACCTGTCATGTCTCAAGATTGGAACATAGTAATTAACAAAATGAACACTTCAATAGTGCATAATCAAATCAATCTCCACCTTTTACATGCATAACTCGACGTATGTGTGAAAACTCATGTCAACATATTAAGATCATGATTAGCTCAACACCTGACCCATAGTAGTCAAATATTTCTTTACCTCGCTCGAGAGATTCACACCCCCAAACTTATACTTTTCACTCAATTTTCCTGGGGCATGTCCTAAGTTGAACTTTTTCAATTCTATTCATTATCCTCTCTTGGGTTGGATAAGTCTTACTATTACAAGTTCTCATTTCAACAGATAGACATTCTCCTATATTTTTTATTTTTTCAACATTTAAGACTTAACTAAGCTACTTGCCTCTCATTAAAGGTATAGTTGTATCAACCAGATGTTTGGGGCTTACTCAATGTAATTGTGTATATTTAGCATATACATTTTTAATATTTGTATATATATATAACACATGTAACAAGTTTTAGGCCGATAACTCCTAAATCAGATTACAGTAGGGCGCCAGATTTTAATCCACCCTTACAGACTTAATCACTGGAGTTATACATGCTCGAAAATATGTTTTTATTCACTCAAAGATTAGTGCAATGACCCTTTTTCTGTTAAACATCCAGTTTCTAAAACTAACCTCTAACTCAAAACTTTCACCTCATCTTCGTCTCATTGGTTTTAGACAATCCGCACAAATTAATATCATACACGGAATCCCTATTGATCTCAATGTTTCCCTGTAACAACTCAATCATCTCCAAACTACCCTATAGTTGGATTATGGATTAATACCATACACGGAATCCCTACTGATCTCAATGTTCGGGTTTACTTACTATGTTTAACTACTTTCTAAATAATGAACCAAGTCATCAACTTAATATGTCAAACATGAGTATCGTGCATAGGAAATATCGAGTTTCACACCAACAAGCTTTGACTAATCTACCAGTACATTATTTTCATTATTCACAGTTCATACCCATTCCAATATTCAACATCATAGCTGGTAAAGTTATCAAACTCATACAAGTACAAAAAACTGTAACTATAATCTAATGCTAGAAAACAAATCAAAATTTTTTTTAACACACAAACACATTAAAACTGCATTAAAATATGATGAATGCCTTCGCCAAACTTATGTAAAACATTGTCCTCAATGTTTGTAGTAATAACGATGGGAAATATTAAAGAGTACGTAACGAAAAGGACAAAGTCACAATAAAATAAAGAGAATGGGGCTCAGAATACTCCACTGATCAGTACGGAGGTGGTGGATGGAAACCAAAACTGGATGTGCTATCAGCTGATGGTGGAGGGAGTCATGCAAGAATCATCGCATCAACTCTGAATGCTTTGTGAACTCGCCCAGCATGTCCTGAATGTATAGAGACTGCTCCCGAACCTCATTCTCGATGTTACCCAAGGGGTCCCAATTCTTGTTAGCCCTCAGCTGAATCCTTTCAACTCTGCCCATATAGTGATTCAACCATCCATTCATGATATCAACCTCTTATCTCATAGCCAAAGACTCCCTACTTGCGATAGAAGTGAAGTTCCTGGTGCTCAGCATGTCATTCTTCACTGTTTGGAGATTCGTACCCATGGCGCCCACAACCTGCTGAAAACTCTCTATATTTCGGCTACAACCGGTCTTAGAAATTGTATATCAACATCCAATGGTGTCGATGGTGGTAGTGGTACTTCAGGCATCTCAGCTTCCTCAGCCCTTGACCCTGTATAGCCTACTGCTGCCTCAGTTGTTCCCTCACTTACTTCTCTCTATGTTTTTCCCTAGCTTGGTCTTGAGCTTCCAATGTAGTCCATTTAATGAAGGGGTTAGGTTTCTTGGGAAGCTCTCCAGATGGGATAGTAACGCTAGCACTCTTGTATATCCCATTGATCAGACTTGGAAAAATTAGAGAGCAGTGACAATCTCCCAGACACCCTGAGAATGAATCTGATCATAAACGAATGTGGCTAAATCAATCTTTTGTCCTCTTACCAAGTGATAAATAAAACCGATCGTTGGATGGGTGAATGTGGTCCAATGCGAGGTTAGCTCGATGTTGTAAATAAACAGCCATATAATGACGATGAATGGTGTAAGCTCAATCTGATACAACGCTGGAGTTTGTAATGGCCAAGAATCCTCACACCCAAGTAAAACTCCCTTGATCGTGCTCCAATGGAAATCTCCCAGAATAGGAGCACTGTTATCCCAAGTTATTTGATAATAGTCATGTATTAACTCAAGTGTAAACGTTATCCATTTGTTCCGCACCCATGTCTAGTATAGATGTTTGGACCCAGGGGTGTCGATGTCGCTGTTGAAATTTGCATGGAACTCACGAACTAGTCCATCATACGCTGGATGTGGTCTCTCTATTACTTTGTCCCAACCACAATTCTAGACTAAAATGACTATCTCAAATCCGGGAAAATCCTTCAGTTTAACCGGTCTTTTTAGAAGCAGTGCCCAGTGGCTAATGATATCGGAGTATCGCATGATGGCCTCTTGATTTAAAAATCTTTGTATTCCCCCTTCAGATCCCCTAGTTCGCACAGTACCTGAAGTGGAGGCCACTTTCTCTTTTCCTTTGGCCGTCCGTTTAGGAGACATTCTACAACACAAAGAAAATTGAAATATGTATGTCATATGTGATGCATAAATGAATGCTATAGTACTTAAAGATAATATAGGAAGAGGAGCACCAAATCCCCAAACTTATGTCAAAACATTCATGCTACTTGTGTAATCAAAGATACCATGTAATTGACCAACCAAAGTATAAAACGATGTAACGATGCCATGCTCGACAAAATATATAATGAAGGTTGGGTACTATATAAAAACTTTCAAAATATAGTTCACAAACCCAATATCGATTCAATTAATGAAATTTTTTCATTTAAAACCATGTTCGACCAAGCAAGTTCGCCTTCGGACACCGTCAAGAAAAATCGAAATTTTCCCAAGCAATCTCTGAGCATATGAAAAATGCTATATTAGTCTCACATATATATTCAAATTTGAGGTCAAACAGACGTCATTTGGATTAGGAAATTGAGGGAAGAAGTGAGGGACGTGAAGTGTGCCTAGCCACGTGATGACTATGTGAGGTCAATTTTGGTTCGGTGTTTCCAAATACATGTGTCAAGGAATATCAGCTGGAAAATCAATCCAAAATTAACAACATTGTCAAATTCGAAAGAACCCTAATTCCCAACAAATTTTCACATATGCATTTCATCGAACACTTTGCAAGCGCTTCATTTTCCATTAAAATTTCAAGGTCTTAGTTATTAATCAAACCACATTTATTTTCAATACAACTCAACCATCACAAACTCTATTATCTACCTAAATGCCCTACTCTTCAATCAGGCACTTTTCCAATTCATTCTCGAAACCAAAATGAAACTTGCATAAAAGGGGGATAAAATGGAGAAATTACCTTGATGTCAGCTTGATATAGTGAAGAATAGTGGAGATTAAGTGAGTATAAGTGATGTGTTGTGGGTGTGTGTTTGTGTGCGTGAGTGAATTGTGGTGCGTGAGTAAAGAGTGATGTGTGTTTGTGTGCGTGAGTGAGTGAGTGAAGAGTGATGTGTGAGTAGTGTGTATTCATGTTTAAAAAACAAGTTGGGGCATGAGGTGTTCTATGCAACCGCATAGAATACTTCCATGCGGTCGTATAGAACAATTTGTCAAGGCCAAAAGCCTTGACTTGTGCCTTATGACTGCATGCCTGGTAGTGCTAGGCGGTCGCATAGACTACCAAGTATGGGTGTTTGATTAGTTTCAGAAAATTGTCATTTTCGATTGTTGGGGGCCCCTAGCGCCTCGATATTCGTGCTATACAAGTTCAAAAAGATGTAAAGAGTATATGTACATGAAAGATTTATAAAACCTAATAAATTTTTCGAAAACTCATTTTCGGTCCATTTTCACCAAACTCTCGGTTTGCTATCCACAATGCAACTCAGCTATCCAACAACCCCAAAACTTGTCAAAACACATTTTAAACTGCAAGGGATGCGTGGTTGCCATGAATGTGGTTCCAAAAATATTTTAAACTTGAAAACACATGTTGATCCCGTAAAGCTCAAAATTGATCATATTGTCTCAAAATGCATGACTTTCACACTTAATCAACTAAGTACCATGCCAACACCCCCAAACTCATGCACAACACATTTAAAGCCAGTTTGGACCATGCATCTACTCTTAATGACCTCTAGGGACGATGAATGACAAAGTATGACCAAAGAATTTCAAAAACATGAAAATTTCATAATCTAATGCATAAAGCGAAATAAATAAAATGGAAGAATTGTTGGGTTGCCTCCCAACAAGCGCTAAGTTATAGTTTATAGCTTGACTTTACTCCGGTAATCTCATGGTGGTTCAATATAAAGCGAAATAAATAAAAGGGAAAAAATGTTGGGTTGCCTCCCAACCAGCACTAGTTTATAGTTTATAGCTCGACTTTATTTCAGTTGATTCACTCCAGTGTGCTGAGATAGACGGTGGACTTTTCTTTTGGAAAATCACCGCTCCAATAAGGTTTCAACCGCTATCCATTCATATTAAATGTTATCTTGCTATCGTGAGTGATTTCAACTACCCCATATGGAAACATCTTAGTGATTGTGCATGGGCCGAACCATCTTGACCTTAACTTCCTAGAGAATAGCTTGAGTCTCGAGTTGTATAATAGAACTTTTTGCCCCACCTCAAACTTTCGTCTCTAAATATTCATGTCATGCAACTTTTTTGTACACTCCTTGTAGATGTTTGTATTCTCATACGCCTCCAGTTGGAATTCATCCATTTCATTCAATTGCAGCAATGTCTTTTCACAAGCTGCCTTCAAATCAAAGTTTAAATTCCTGACTGCCTAGTATGCTCGGTGCTCCAACTCAACTGGCAAATGACATGATTTCCCAAACACCAATTGGTACGGAGACATGCCTATAGGTGTTTTGAAAGCTGTCATGTAAGCTCATAACGCATCGTCAAGCCTCTTAGACCAATCTTTCATAGAAGAGCTCACTATTACCTCAAGTATTCTCTTTAATTTCCCGTTAGAAATTTTAACTTGGTCGCTGGTCTGGGAATGATATGGAGTTGTTACACGATACTGGATGTCATATTTAGCCAACAAGGACTCAAATTGACGATTGAAAAAGTTCTTGCCCCCATCACTTATGTAGCCCGAGGAGTGCCATAACGGATGAAAATATACTTCTTTAAAAACTCAATCACCACCTTAGTGTCGTTGGTTGGCAATGCTACCGTTTTTACCCACTTGGAGACATAGTCAACAGTAACCAATATGTATTTATTCATGAACGATGGTGGGAATGGTCCCATGAAGTCAATTCTCCACATATCAAAAAGCTACACCTCGAGAACGATGTTTAGAGGCATCTCATTTGTCCTCGAGATATTTTCGGTGTGCTAACACCTATCACATCAAAGGCATCTCGAAATAATGAAGGCCAATAGAACCCAGATTGTAGAATTTTTGCTATTGTTTAGGATGCTCCAAAATGTCCCGCATATGCAGATGAGTAGCATTGCTCCAGTATTTGAGGCACTTCTTCCTCTGGCATACATCGTTCTATAATCTGATCTGTTTTTAGCCTATACAGAATGGGATTTTCCCAAAAATAATATTTGAAGTCAGCGAATAACTTCTTTCTTTGATGACTTGAATAATCCAGTGGGTTGATAGAATTGGCCAAGTAGTTTACGATATAACATACTAAGGCACCCTATCTACGTTAAAAAGTTGCTCATCTGGGAAAATCTCATTAATCTCGATTGAATCATTCTGCTTTCCGGGCTCAAGTCGAGATAAGTAGTCGGTTACCACATTTTCGGTGCCATTTATGTCCTATTTCCAGATCAAACTCTTGTAGGAGTAACACCAATGGATAAGTCTTGGTTTGGCATCCTCTTCGTCAACAAATACTATAAGGCAGCATGATCGATGTAGACTATGACCTTTGATCCCATAAGATATGACCAAAATTTATTACAGGCATAGACCACAACTAACAACTCTTTCTCTGTAGTAACATAATTTAGTTGGGTATCAGTTAAGGTTTTGCTTGCGTAGTATATCACGTGAAATATCTTATTCTTACATTGTCCCAATATAGTCCACATCACGTAATCACTAACATCACACATTAATTCAAACGGCAAACTCCAATCCAGTGCGATGATCAATGGTACTGAAGTCAGCTTCTCTTTTAACGTGATTAAAACCACAAAACATTCTTCAAAGAAGTTAAATGTAACATCATTTGCTAGTAGGTTACACAAGGGCTTTGTGATCTTCGAAAAGTCTTTAATGAACGTTCTATAAAACTCGGTATGTCCTAGAAAGATACGAACGCCCTTAATTTACGTCGGTGGCGGTAAGTTCTCAATAACCTGGATTTTTGCCTTGTTCACCTCAATTCTCGCTGCTGATATACGGTGTCCCAACACAACACCCTCCTGAACCATGAAGTGACATTTTTCCCAGTTCAATACCAAGTTCATCTCTCTGCATCGTTGCAACACCAAACTCAAATGCTCTAAACATTCGTCGAATGACAATCCAAATACCAAAAAGTCATCCATGAAAATCTCTATGAATTTTTCGACCATATTAGAGAATATAGCCATCATGAAGTGTTGAAAAGTAGGAGGAGCATTGCACAACATAAATAGCATCCTGCGATAAGCAAAAGTACCTAGAGTATCCGTCGAGAAAACAGTAGTGAGAATGACATGCCACTCGTTCTAGCATATGATTGATGATTGGAATGGAAAAGTGATCCTTCCGAGTAGCAGCATTGAGTTTTTGGTAATAAATCCACACTCTCTAGCCTATAACAGTTCTTGTGGAGATTAACTCATTCTTCTCATTTTGCACCACCGTAATACCACCCTTCTTAGGCACAACTTGATTAGACCGATCCATGTATTGTCTGATATCAGATAAATAATGCCAGTGTTTAGGAGTTTTAGTACTTCAACCCTAACCATCTCTTTCATGTTCGGATTTAGCCTTCTCTGACCATCTATACAAGGTTTAAAATACTCCTCAAAATCTTGAGCATGCACAACGAATGGTTGATCCATTTAATATCAACGATAAACCATCCAATAGCTATCTTATTTTCCCGGAATGGCTGAATAGTCTCCCTTCCTCTACCTCACTGATTGAGTTTAAAATAATCACAAGGAGTGTAGAGGACTCCCCCAAATAAGCATAACGAAGATGAAGCAGTAGTTGCTTAAGTTCCAACTTTGGAGGCTGTTGAGTAGATGGTAGTGGCCTTGTAGGACCAGTTCATAATTCTTCAAACTGACGTCTCCACGTGTATGGTGGGTTAGTTTCTGAGAACATCACACATTTCTCAATCTCAAGAGAACCAGAGTGAGTAGATTGAGAATGTGCAATACATGCTTCATACGCATCCGACGAGTTGTGCACTAGAAATTATCTTGAACAATTTTTTCAATTACATCTCTCTGAAAGTAGCTATTTGATTAGTAGGAAATTTCATGGCCTTGAAGACATTGAAAGCAACTTGTTCCTCGTCGAGCCGTAAAATCAACTGACCCTCCTATACGTCGATAAGTGCTCTCCCTATAGCTAAGAACGATCGACCCATTATAAGTTATACATTCTTATCTTTCTCCATGTCTAGAATAAGGAGATTCACTGGGAAGATGAGTTTCTCCACTTTGATCAGTACATCCTCTATAATCTCTTTTGGATGGGTAAAGGATCAATCAGTCAGTGGGTTAATACCCTAAATAGTC
>CAIGRH010155301.1:0-13493 GCA_903798295.1 Fraxinus nigra | reverse complement strand
ATTTTTTCCAACATGCAACCATGAACATCATGTCTCCACCAATTTTAATGCTGGACAAAAGCTAGAACTGTACACTATTGTCTACTGTGTAAATTGTTGGTCACTTAATCTTTTCATGAGATGCAGCATTTGTTTTAATAGTGTCTAATAGAAGCAAGAATAAACCTCGAAGCAGAAGCCTTAACCGAAAAAATAATTCTTTGTCGGGTTGAAGCCTTAATACCTATGAGTCGATGTAGCATCCCACGATGGTTCCACAAGGCTAGGAGTGTTGCAGGATAGTAGATTCCACGGAGAGCTTTGACAACAGTAGCTAAATATTGGTGTAGAGGAGCATGGAATCCAATGGGAGCTATTAGGAGTGCAGTCGGGAAATCAGATAATACGATCGTCTAGTCTGTTAGACTGTAAGTTGTTTGAGTTGTTTATAGTGGATTGCCTAGCAAAGAGCTCAGAGTTTTTCCCAGTTAGGTTTCTCTGTGATCATCAGTGTCTTATTTACTGCTTTATTTATTGTTTTGATTATCTGCGGTATTTAAACATAGTCAAATGACGTGATTGAATAACCATATAGAGATAACAATTGGTGACTTATTGCTAATTTGTTATAATATTTTAATTCCATATATACATATTCACACCCTCTAGGTATCGTTATGGTCGAACTATGCGTTTTTCTCTTTTGACGGAGTATAATTTCTATTTAGGAATTGGCACCCCTTGATTTCCTCTTTTCTCTGTAGCTCTTGTTGCTAGGCTTCTATTTCATTTGGTGTTGGGTCCAAAGAATAGGTGAATATAGTAGAATGCGGGGCAAAATGAAATAAAATTTTGGACATACCCGTATGTGGACGTTTATTCAAGAGGAAATTACAGAAAAATAGGCATTTAATTTTTCAAATTCAAAAATCGGATCTTAAGTTTATTTAATCAAAAATTAGATATTAATTGAATTTATAATTAAAACCCTAATTTATTTCCATTCCACGTCTCACTCTTCTCTCTCTCTCTCTCCAAACACATCAAACTTCAAATATTTTCCACATCCTCTCTCTAAACCTATCCAATCGCTTCCTTCCATTTTCTCTCACCTTCTCGTTGCTGCTACATCCGATACAAAAGCTGATGCTGGTTCCGGTGATGATGTCGGAGACTTGTCAGGAGAAGAAGAATTGGTTAGTGTTGGAGATGGTGCTGTAGAGGGACTTGGAGAGAGATTTGACGGCGGAGGCGCGGGAGGGGAGGCAAGTGAGGAGAAAAGAGTAGAAAATGGTGTTTTTGGAGATAGAATCGGCGACTGCGAGAGGACGTTGGCTGGTAGATGTAGAGATGGAATGGGAGAATTTCCCGGTGGATCTGTAGATAACATTGAGTTTATACAAAAAAAGAATGTTAAGAAGAGAAAGAGAATTTGATTGTTATTTTTATCTGAAGTCATTGCTGATCTGATTCTTGGCCTTTATTTTATAATTCTAGATGAGCGAGTCATTGTCCGTGCTTCCATTCTTTGACGGAAACAACTATACTTACTGAAAAGTTCGAATGAGAGCTTTTCTTAAGATTTTGGATGAACGTATTTAGATTAGCATTCAAAATGGATGGGCTCTACCACAACAAATGTTGCTCGTGTAGTTACACCCACTGATATCTCTTTATGGTCTAAAACAAGTTTAGACGAATGTAGACGAAACAGTAAGGGCCTTCATGCCCTGTTCATAGCTGTCTGCTGAGGAGTTTAGGCGAGTGTTGATGTGTGAAACTGCTAAAGAAGTTTGGGATATATTATAAACCGCACACGTGGGAACCAAAATTGTTAAAAACTCTAAATTGCATATGTTGACCACTGAGTTTGAAGAGATTAGAATGAAGGACAATGAATCGTTTAATGAATTCTATACGAAGCAAAATGATATAGTTAACTCTAGCTCGAGTCTAAAATTGTTAGAAAAGTCCTAAGATCACCGCCCAAGAGGTTTAGACCTAAGGTCACTGCGATAGAAGAGAGTAAAGATTTAGATGTTGTTAAGATTGAAGAACTCGTAGGATCACTTCAAACTTATTAACTTATTGTGTCACAACCTAAAAAGGTTAAATCTATTTCCATGAACACTATTAGATAAGAGAAGAGCGTGTCCACTGATACTGAGACCCTTATGGACGACGAAATTGCTTATTTCGTTAAAAAAATTCAAAAGGCGATGAGGAATAGAAAAAGCCTCAGGAGCGGAATAGTGAGGTCCCTAGTAAACTCTCGAGAGGTAGACGTGAGAAAAATACCTCTATGACTCCTTTTACGAAATCTCAATCTGTCCAATGCTACGAGTGCAAGGGGTATTGTCACATTAGGAGTGAATGTCCTAATTTGAAGAGGGACTCATATAAAGAATATCGTAAGGCTTTAGCCGTGACCATGAGTGATAAGGAGTCGGATTCTAGTTCTTAGACTGAGATATTTGGTAGTGAAGATGAACAAAAATTCATGGTCTTCACCTTGATTGCTACAATTGAATCTGACCGTGAGATTGAGAAGGTTGAAAGAGAGGATGAGAGTGAACAGTCTGAAGAAGAGTCTGATGATGAGACCGGCATTCACGAGTCTTATCATGAATTGTTTGAGAAGGGTCTCAAATTAAGAAGGTCAATAAAGCCGTCTTGAAAAAGGTGAATGAGCTTGAACTTGAACATGAAAAACTATTAAGTGGCCTTCAGGACTCGACTAGAAAATTGAATGAGTTGAAGTTGGTTAAGGAAAACTTGGAAATTAAAGTTAAATCATTAACTACTGATCCTAACTAAAGTTTATGAGTGGCTCGTATAAGCTGGATAATCTGCTTGGGATTAACAAGCATGTGGTAATAGGTATAGTCTGGGTTATGTGCATAACGGTGATACCGCTAGTACATCCAGGACCACGTTCATTCCTATCACCAACAAAGCTCGTGAGATTGCTTATCCTAAACCCAAAGGTAAGCATGTCATAGGATGGAGACCTACCAGACAGTGTAAGGTCAATCGTCCTACTTTTCGGCAACAACCACCGAGTAGGTTTGAACCTAGATTCATTCCCACTTCCACCACTGTGGTGTACTGGGACACACTAGACCTAGGTGTCTAACCGTGTGACTAGAAGTAAGAATCGGGATTTCACTAGCAAGGTTAACTTTCTTGCCAATTAAGTTAGCTACTAAGATGATGACTCGGTTAACCCAATTAACTTCTGCTTTTAAGAAATTTAGGTTAAGAGGAATAACCCGGAATGTTGTGAAAATGGTCGTGCTCTTAACGATAAGGGCATACAAATTTTGCATTGATTCGATGTTTAGGTGCATGCATGTGTAGTCCATTGAGTTCATTCATTCACGCTGCATCCCATTTATATTTGTGTATTTTTGTCGTTTCTATTCTTATACATTTATTTGCTTTACGTATTGTTTTCAAAAAAAATGGAAAATGGGAAAAATACAATTTTTTTTTTTTTGACAAACAACACATCGTGATGATTTTAAACATGGCATGTGTGACAAGGTATGCATTTATCTGTTTTACATTGTTATTTCCATTGCTTGGTTCGGTTTAATGTGGATTATTGTATATATGTATCGTCGTGTAATCATCTGCACATCACACACTATGATCTTGTGAGTGAGTCTGGACTGTTGTGTGAGATTTGGAATGGCGGTCACGTGTTAGTAGGGTGACCTCGAACGTGAATTGATCAATAGTTAGATGACCTCAGCTCGTGATAGTCTTCTTGTATTATTGCACTTTTAAAAAAAATAAAAAAATATATATAATAAAAAATGTGTATACTTATTTGGTTTATTTTATACCTTTGTTCGAAGCCTATTTGACTCAAGTAATTAAGTCCGAGGAGTTTCTCATAACATGGTGCCTATGGTCATCAGACTTGGGTTAATCGGCCTAAAACTCGTAAAATGGGTCAATTTAGTTACTTAATGGACAAGAGTCTGCACATAAAATGTTATTTACCAGAAAAGTGATAAAAATATTACATGCTCAAATTCAAGGGGAGAAAAGAACACTTATCATATANTGACCTTGAACATGAATTGACCTACGTTTAGGTGACCTTACCTTGTGATAGTCTCCCTGCATTGTTTTATAATCCGTTTGAAGCCTAATTGACTTGAGTAATTAAGTCCGAGGGGTTTCTCATAACCTGGTGCCATGGTCACCTGACTTTGGTTAACCGACCTAAAACTCGTTACATGGGTCAATTTATTCGTTTAATGTATAGAGTCTGCACATGAGATGTTACTTACGAGAAACTCGATAAAAAATAAAATATGCTCAAATTCAGGAGGAAAAAAGAAAATTTATCATATAATTGAGCTCGTTTTCAGGTCCTAAAATTTATTCGGGTTTGACTTTCATCAGTAGGGGTCATACTTATTTAACAGTGATGTTTACATGTCTTTTTTTTCACAAATTTAAGGTTTGAAGTCTTTTTAACGAGAAAAAAGTAGAACTTAACACGCCTGAGTCATTTATACACTTTACTCCATCTTGAACGTAACTGAGTACGTGGGAAAGTCTGTTTGATAATGCTCGACTTGTGATTGCGTACATGATTTTAATTACCAAGGTGTCGTGAGCTTAATTTGCTTCACTTTCATGTTATTTAGAAGAAAAAAATGCTACTTTTCTTAATTTTTAAATTGTTAGTTCTATTTCTATTAATTGAAGGGTCGCCAGCTTATCGCTGGAACACGTTCGAGCGACAGCAACAGAAGCTGCATTGCTCGCTTGTCGCTCGAGCGACAGACCGTAATTTCGAATTTTCAGGTCTATTTTCAAGGGGTTTTACGCATTTTCTTCCCATTTTTCACTTGATTTCTCTCCAAATTTCATTGCGCACTCAAAATCTTTGCTTTCCCATCATTTTAATCACCCCAAATTCATTTGTTTAAGCTATTTATTCCTCAAATCGACGAGTTTCAAAGGTAAATTTCGAAATTTATGGGTTTTCACTAATTTTGCGATTTTCTTTGCATTATTTTGATGATTGTTCATTATTGTTTGGGTTTTGTTGTTGTATTACTTGTTTTATGCATTCACATATCATTTCATGAAGTTTTGCACAACTTTTCTACATAACTTGGATTTATGGACCATTTTGGCATGATTTTGATTTTTTTTTTTGTTTGTTCTTCATTCTTTTTGTTGTGCATTGTTAAGTAATTGGATTGCATTAGTATTAGCTTATGGATTGGTGGTTGTTGTGAGTGTGGTTTGTGATTTGGGTCCTTGAGGTTGTAGTCGTTGGTTTGGGTGATTTTGGAGTACGTTTTGCTTAAGGTCAAATTTGGATTTGGGTCGTTGAGGTTGGGATTGTGTGTTTAGGTTGGCATGTGTTGGAGTAATGTGCTCATGTTGACACCATACGGTGACGTCACGTCACCACGTCATGATGTTACATTACTTCGTCATGACATCACGTCCATTTATCTAGACATCACGGTACGCGTCATGTCTTCACGTCACTTACGTCTAGGCATCACTGCATATCGTCATGCATTCATGTTAGGGCACGTTGCATGTTATTCTATTTGCCTTGTTTTATGTGCATTCATGCATATCATGGCTAGTATATATCATATATCGAGGTTTTAATGTTTTGATTCAATTCTTTCAGATGCTGCTTAAGATAGCATGCATGACCCCTTCCACTTCTAGTACCTCTACCTCATATAGTAGGACTAGGTTTATCTCTACTGTCGCTTAGACATTTTGAGTCGCAGTTTTCCATTCGTCCCGTTCTTTTCGAGCGTGAGGTCATTATGTCTGATCTATCCCTCGACCTCGTCGCTATTTTCACTTCTCGAGATTGGGAGCCTTTGTTGGTAGAGTTAGTACACCCACCGAGTCTCTTAGTTCAAGTGTTCTACACTAACATCCATGATATTAGTGGTTCGACTTTTACGATTTTCCTTTGAGGTAGGACAGTTAAGATCACTCTCGATGTTTCTCGAGTCTGATTCATATTCTTCGAGTCGTCCACCCTCTATTTCCCTACCTTACTCCTTATTATCTTCCGGCGTACTTGTTAGTCCGTTCAACTGTGTTTAACACATAGTTTGAGGGAGGTCTAGGTGCGATTCGCACTGGTTCTCTTCCGACTGAGCGCCAAATTCTGTTGCACATTGTGTGCATGAATCTTTGGCCTCTATCCCATATTTCTTCATTACCAGTGGAGAATAGTCGTTTTCTTTATGCCCAGCATGGCAATTCCATTGACTTGCCTTCTTTCGTATGCCAGCAGATTTTGAGGGCCTTACGTACCACAGGGACGAGGGTTGGGCTGCCCTATGCTTGTTTGATTTATCGTTTGGTTGCAGCTTTAGGAGTCAATTTTCCCGAGGGGGTTCCAAAACGAGTTTCCCGATCGATTGGCCACACTACCATCGCTCAAAGTAGGTCTCATGCTTCTTCTAAGCCTGCACAGCCCGTTAATCGGACTGTGCTAGCTGATCCGATTGATGACTTCATTTCTGTTGATCTCTCGAATTTTCCTTCATTTTCTGCTACTCCTCAACTCTCTGATATACCTTCTACTTCTGCTTCGGCTACTCCTCCGTCAAATTTAGTTCTTTCTCCTCTTCCTCTGGAGTCTGTACCTTCTACTTTTACTCACATCGACCCTTCAGTAGCTCTTTTAGGACAGACGACTATGCTTATCAAGCAGCAGGCTCGTATGATGGTGGAGATTCAGCAGCTGTGTGCTACAGTTGATCGACACACTTCCGAGTTCACTACCCTTCGGGGTACTGTCAGATACATTCAACATGGACTTCGATGGATTCGTCATCACTCGAATGACGCTACTTCTGAGGAGAGGACATGATGCTGATAATGCTGCCAATGCTTCCTAGTTCTAGGCTTGCCCTTTGTCATTATGTGACAAAAATATGGAATAGAGATAGGCATTAGACAGAGACATTTTGGGCGATAGTAGTACATATGGTATTTTTGATAGTGGGAAAGTAGTTTTTTATGCTTACGTGATGTATTTATTTATCGAAAATCAGGATGTAATTAAATTTTTGATATATACAAAAACGATTTTTATTTGACTCAAATGCATTTTATCATTTAATTTTAGTTCTGCTAAATTAAGTTTGATATTTTAATAGTATCAATGTGTGTTCGTGGTATGTTGGGTTGCATTGGTACTACGTCTTGATTTAGCATACTTAGTTAAAACTAAACAAGTCTAATTGATTCATAAATTGCCTACATTATAAAAACTGCTTGAACTGTTTGTTATACCATTTTCCACACATTTTACACTAGGTGTTGACTTATTCGTTTCACGAAATGGGTGTGATTAAACTACAGAATTGTTCAAGTCAGTTAGTTTGCCATAGGTTTTGAGTCTGTAATTTATTTTTGGTTATTACCTTGACTTAGTTAGTTGTTTTGTCACAAAATGTCAAAGGGGAAGTTTGTTAGGTTTTATATTTTTGTAATTGACAATCTTGTAAACAAAAGGAGTGAATTGTACTATGTTTACCGTGTAAACAATATTTTTATATAATAAAAGCTAATATATAACAGATTTTGCTAATCACAACAAATAAAATAAGTTATATAAATCACAATAACATATAACAAATAATCTAAATAGTAAAGGTTCGCCCCCTCACCGTCTATGGTTGAGGTTTAAATCGAGCATCCGTTTCCAAGGATACAACGGTAAAACTAGTAGATTCCGAGCACTACAGATACTAATTCGGCGAACTAATTTAGTGTCTGAAAAATACCACCACCAAGACTCAAATAGAAATTAAAATGTATGCAGACAAAAGTCGAAAATGTATTTTCAGATGAATTCGTATGTTTTGAAAAGTGGAAGAACGAGACATAAATACTTGGCTCTTGAGAGTGTAACTTGCCCATTCACTTAATGACAATTACCACATGAGTTTCAACAATTTTAGAAAATGAAAATTCAGTTGAATAAAACAAAAAATAGAAAAATGTTGACATTCTTAAGGGGTCAATTTTGCTCCTTTCGGTCCGACATTCGTGTACACAAGTTGCGCTCACACACAAGTTCAAGATTCGAAACCCATTTGGTTCGTGATTTGCACCTCCTGCGCGCGCACCTAGAGAGAGCCTTTATGCTACATATGATTACACCCTTCCAAAGTATAATCATTTTTAAAGTGGTTTTTGTTTTCATCAACTTCCTATGTGGGACAAACACATTTCTAGTTTTCCTATTAACATAAACTCCTTTTAATTGACACACTTTGAACTCAATTTCTAATTCACCCGAGCATCAAATTTGGTAAGTAAATACATGATTTCGATGTACTCACGGAGAAGAGCACAAATCAATCTTGATTTTCTAAAATAACCAAATGGGTCCCACTCAAGATTCATGCCAAAGTCAACAATATACTCTGATTTTTTCCAACACACACAACCATGAACATCATGTCTCCACCAATTTTAATGCTATACAAAAGCCAGAACTGTACACTATTGTCTACTATGTAAACTATCGGCCACTTAATTTTCTCATGAAATGTAGCAGTTGTTTTAATAGTGTCTAATAGAAGCAAGAATAAACCTAGAAGCAGAAGCCTTAACTGAAATAATAATTCTTTGTCGGGATTAGAGTTTTAATACCTCTGAGTCGATGTAGCATCCCACGACGATTCTTCCACTATGTCTTAATATCACAATGGTTTCTGATAAACCTAAGGTATGAGATACCAAGAACAAAATGACTATAAGAAATTATGTAAGAGTTCCATGTCGAAGGATAGTGGTTCGCTTCAATGCTTCTTTCGAAAATAGAAAATTCAAGCCAATTGCTTTCCTTTTTATTAGGTTTTAGATGTTTTGTAATTGGCAATTCTGTAAACAAAAATGACTGAATTGTAATTTGTATAAAAAGTCAAGGAGTAGTGTGCAAATAGTTGAAGTTAATATTTTTAGGTCTAGGGTTCGAGAATGGTAAAAGAAGAAAAGTATGTCACATGTTTTCGCTAGACTGTCGTCAAGGATTGACTCGAGCGTCAAAATTCGAAACTTTCTCGCTCGACGGTCACCATTCCTTCTCTCAAACGACAGTCTGCCACTCGACTGTCACTGAGCCCTGTTTGAGTGACAGTATTGTCTAAGAAAATTTTATTTAGCAATTTAAAAGCTTTTTCCTTGGCCCATTCGTTTTATAACCTACCTATAAATACCAAATAGCCACATAACATTTTTTTCCTAAGGTTGAACATTGTGAGAGCTTCATTTGTAAGAGATTTCTTATTATTCATCTTTCAACCTTCATGATTTATTGATATCAATTCTTGGTGGTGAGAAAAACATCATTCTTAAAATCCAAATACCAAACTGTCTTTCTTTTACATTTGGTCAGAGTTCTGAAGATCGAGGGAAGTTAATTGAAGTTCCAGTCTGTGAAGAACAAGGTGTTCTTCATTGATCCAGGAGTGCTGCAAGGTAGCAGATTCCATAGAAAGATTTGGCAAAAGTAGCTAAGGATTGATACACGGGAGTACAGGATCCATGGAAAGCTGTTAGGAGTGCAGTTGGGAGATTAGATAGTACGGTTGTCTAGTCTAATAGACTGTAAGTTGTTTGAATCATTTATAGTGGATTAATCGCCGAGCAAAGTGCCCGAAGTTTTTTCCAGTTGAATTTCTCTGTGATCATCCGTGTTTTATTTACTGCTTTATTTATTGTTTTGATTATCTGCGACATTTAAACATAGGATTAAATTGACGTGATTGAATAACCATCTAGAGATAACAATTGGTGACTTGTTGCTAATTTGTTATAATATTTTAATTCCACATATAATACCTATTCACCCCTTCTTGGTATTGTTAGGATCGAATTACGCATTTTTCACTTTTGACTGAGTATAATTTCTATTTAGGAACTGGAACCCCTTGATTTTCTCTTCTCCCAGTAGCTCTTGTTGTTGGGCTTCTATTTCATTTGGTGTTGGGTCCAAAGAATAGGTAAATATGGTCAAATACTGGGAAAAATGAAATATAATTTTGGACATACATGCAGGTGGACGTTTATTCAAGAGGAAATTACAAAAAAAACATGCATTTAATTTTTCAAATTCAAAATTGGATCTTAAGTTTATTTAATCAAAAATCTGGTATTAATTGAATTTATAATTAAAACCCTAATTTATTTCCATTCCTCGTCTCACTCTTCTCTCTCTCTAAACACACCAATCTTTAAATATTTTTCACATTCTCTCTCTAAACCCATCCAATTGTCTCGCTCCATTATCTCTCACCTTCTCGTCGCCTTCTACATCCAGTATAGGAGCCGATGCTAATTTTGGTGACGATGTCGGAGACTTGTCAGCAGAGGAAGAATTGGTTAGTGTTGGGGATGGTACTGGAGATGGACTTGGAGAGAGATCTGACGGCGGAGGCATAGGAGGAAAGGGAAGTGAGAGGAAATGAGCAGGATATAGTATTTCTAGAGATAGAACCGGCGGTTGCAAGAGGATGTCAACTGGTGGATGTGGAGATGGACTGGGAAAATTTCCCAATGGATCTACAGATAACACTGAGTTTATACACAAAAAGAATGTTAAGAAGAGAAAAAGAAGAGAGAATTTGATAGTTATTGTTATATGAAGATATTGGTAATCTAAAAAATGAGAGAGAGAGAGAGAGAGGGGGGAAAGGAACGTGGGTAAGATGTAGACACTAGAGGTGAAGGCGTGTATACGGTGTTTTGTGTGGTAGAGATATTTTATGTGGTGGCAGGTAAGGTGGTGGATCTGACGATTTTTGTGGCGGTGTCTATAGTGGTGGATTTGGTGGTTGGGGGTGGTGTGGTGTTCTGTATGGTATTCTATGATGTGGTGGTGAAGAGATGGAGAGTACGATGTTCCTAGTTGTTGTGAGGTGGTTATGGTTCTAGCGACGGTGGTTTGGCGGCAATGGCGGTGGTTCGGCATGACAGAGACAGTGGCGCTGTCGGAGGTCACAAGTGTTGGTGGTGGTCATCAATTATTTAGTCGACTGTGATCATTAAATTGGTCAATTAGTGACCAATAATAATATGTGACCAATGAAAAAATATTTTGACCATGAAATTATATGTAACTTAAAAAATTATTAATTTGTGATCGATAATTTAATAATTTGTGACTGATTAATGACTCATAATATTTGTGATTTGTGACATGTGACCTATGAAGATTTTAATCTATGACCATAAAATAATTTGTGACCTATAAATTTTCTTATTTGTGATGGAAAAATAATTTGTGACCAATTAATTTGATAAAATGCGACCAATAAATAAGTTGTGACCCATAAGTATTTATACGTGATCATGAATTGTACAATTGTGATTTTAACATATTTAATTAATAAAATATATTTAATTAATTAATACCTGATTTTTGCAATTTTTAAACTTAAGCCTGAAAATTGAATTGGTGATAGTTAAAACCTGAACTATGGATTCTTCCCTTTATTCAATAGATCTCAGTTTTCTTGAACATTAACTGGAAATAGCCATTTTAGTCGTGGATTTTTCAACTGGGGTTTTGTCATCTGTTCGTCGAAAAGTTCCTTTTCCAAGGACATTTTTGTTGTAGTTTTTTTTTTTTCATTTCTCTGTCCATTTTTCCATTTTCAGTGAGGAAAAAATGTTGGATACTTTTGGCTTCATTAACATCATCCTAAGATTTGCTTTTCAGTATTCATCAAATTTTTTTACTCTCTTTCTAGTAAGGTTTCCCTAATTTCTTGTGGCCGACTTCTTGAATTTTTGGTAAAGGAACTGCTCGAAAAAAAGTATCTTTTCCAGTGGCCTTTTGAATGTGGTGAGAACAAAGTTAATGTATCGATTTCTCATAGATAGTGTCAATCGTTGACCTTAAGAAATCCACTAACAGAATCTTGGCCACTTCCCTTTTACGTAGACATCACATGCACACTGAAACACCATGTTGGGGTCTAAAGGTCATCAATCAAGAAAAATTGCATTCTAATGGTCAACAATCAAACGAGAGATAAAAAGAGTGCAAGAGAATGAGGGGGTCACGGGATTTGACTAGAGTTAATATCAAAACATCCCTTGATTGTGAATGGACTCACATGTATATATGAAGCAAATGGGCCAAATGATCGGACCCAAACCTAGGTCCAAAAGTAGATTACTTGATTATATATGTCCAATCCAATTAAGTAGTTGTATTGAGTCGGCCAATGTGGACTCCTCTAAGTTATGTGCATGCCACGTAATTTATAGAGATAACACTACCAAACTAAAAAAGTTGACGGTATAAATGATGGAACCTTCTCTACTATATTCCAAAATCTTGTTTTGTTAATTAAAGAAAAATTTGAAGTTGAACCACTGATATATTTTTATTTTTGTACAAAAGTTATCAACGAGTTCATAATATGACTACAAAATAATCACCAATACCGACATCCACAATTATTGGGTCATGTGACCATGGAGATCCGCCTATAAAGATACGAGTCACCAAATTTATTTCAATTCATTTACATAGCTCGAGAGCAGCCCATCTGATATGACCTAATAGATGTAGTGGCTAGAAAGGAACGCTCAAACAAAGAGGGAAAACCTATTTTAATCACTTTTGAGAGCAAAGCCCACGTTAACAAAATTCAAGGGAAAATTACCTAAAACCCTCAATTAAAGATCATTTTTCATAAACAAGGAGATTAAGTTTAAAATTCAGATTTCAAGTGGTAAATAAAATTATTAATTATAATTATTAAAAATTTAAATCTACATATTCATCAACCCACCCCAACCCGTCCCCGCTCACTCTCTCTCTCTCCCCCCATCCATCATCTTCCTTCTCTCATCATTTTCCACCGACAACCACCGTGGAGCAGCGCCGTCGGGATCGAGTTGTCGCAACCACAACTGTAACGATTTGGCCATATGCGGGTGAGTTCGCTGCAGACCCACCACTCCAATACCCCAACGACGAATGTGCAAACACCATTTGCGGCATTGATGAACAGAGGAGTAGTAACTGGCTTCGTCGCTGCAGTGGCAAGCTACTGCTGGCAGCGTCGTCGTTGATTGCTTCACTATTAGGGCTGGGGTGGAATGTAACATTCAATTTTTAATTTTTGAAAACATTTGTGATGATTCAGAAAAAAATTTGAACTTCGCTGGGACTCTGTTGCCTCTGAACTCCAGAAGCGGAGCTCGACCCTACCTTAACTCTATTGTTCAGGTCGTTAGAGTTGAAGATGAAGAAAATGGAAGATGAGAGAGAAGGGAGCTTGAGGAACGTGAAGAATAGCGATGAAAACTCAGATCTCGTGCTTTCAGGGCCAATTGAGGTGGCACTAGGCTAGTTAGCCATCTGGGTTTCACTTGAAGGTAGAACTATAGCAACGGGGGTTGTGTTTGTGTTTGGCTAGTTGTGTGTTTGAGTTTGGGTTTGATCTATAAGTGGAATGGTGAGGGTGTTA
>CAIGRH010155245.1:0-11504 GCA_903798295.1 Fraxinus nigra | reverse complement strand
GACAGCTCGACCTCATCTGACTCGAATCCTCCTGCATCATAAGCTAATATGTTTAAAATCCTTTCAAGGACAATGAAAAATATGAAATAATAACTAATTAATAGATAAAATGTTAAATAACTTTTTATTTTACAACTTCTATTTATTGATTACAGTTTTTTTTTCTCTCTCAAAATATGTATCTAAATTTGTTTGTATTTTATTTATACTCAAATCAAACTTTTTTTGCAATGCATATACTACATTTGTTTTTTTTTTTTTTTGTTGAAAGTAATTATTTCAATTTAAAACGGCTTGATAGACAGTTTTGAGAGAAACAATTAAATATATGAACTAAAGTTGTGTTTATAAACAATTTTAACCATCTTCTTATATAGGTATGGATAATATCCAAATCTTAGTAGGACAAGAAAATGAATTTAATCTCATAAAAACCCAATAACCTATTCATAATAGACGTAGGGATTTTACTAACTAAATAATAATAAAACGCATAATTAGCACATAACGTCCTTGCCTTTCATTATTATTATTGTTGTGAAAAAATTCATTTTTTTTTTCATTTTTTTGACATTTTCACCTTTAATTACACATTTGATTGTACAAAATGTCATTTTCATCCAATTTCTCTATTAAGTGAAGGGTACTCTCGTCATTTTTCCTCTTTCTTCTTGATTTGAACCATTTTCTTCTCTATTTCTTCCTTTGAAAACTAGCATTTATTGTCTTAACTAGGAATTTAAGTTCCTCGATGTGTCTATAATATTCTACTAAACCATTCAAAAATCAAGAATTTTGACACAGATGACAAGAAATTTTGGACACTTGAATAGTCAGAGATGACTAAAAATCAAACCCCTCATCAATATGTGTATAATAAGTTCTATTAAATGACACTTTAAATATCCATGAAATCTAGAATAGTCGAGAGAAAATAAATGATAGAACCCAAATTGATCATGAAGCTTTTGATCGACCCCAAAAATAAAAGGGCTTTATTTGTTGAAGTTGGAAAAGACAAAGCTTTTGATCAACCTCGTAGCTTCTCTTATTAAGCTTGTTGTCCCACAAGAAATGATTGGCGGCGTTGAAGATTTGAATACTACCTACACACAAAAGGAAAATAATAAGGACATCATTTTGAATTCAAAGGCACCAAAAATTAGTGATTTGTGTGTAAATAAATTTTTAGTGAAGAAACTAAAAGTTTGTTTTTAGGGGAAAAAAAAAAAAGAAGAGAAAATGGTTCAAATGGGGAAGAAAGAGAATAAAATGACGAGAATACCCTTCACTTAACGAATAAATTAGATGAAAATTAATGAAAATGATGTTTTGCACAGCCATTTACAATAATAGTGAAATATAGAAATATTATGTACTAATTATCCTAATAAAATCTTACGAATACTAAGAATATTACTCAAATTTTAATAAATTAATAAAGTATTCAATGATAAATTAATATTTTTTCTTAGTATCTAAATATTAATTTATAGAGATTTTACTTAAAGATGGCAAAATTATGTTCCTTGGTCTTGATTGTTAAATAGTATGGCAATAGAGATCATGGTCTCCTCCTCAGCCCTCTAAGTTTCTCGAAGCCGTCGCAATTTTTTTTTTTTAATAAAACGTATTTTTAAAATTAAAAATAAATATATGTCCAGATTAAAATCAGTTTTTAGTAAATTTTGATAGAAGTTAATAAATTTGAAGTTGAAAAAGTTATGAAATTCATAAAATATGATGTTAAAATTAATTATTGATTTAAATTTAGAAAATTTTAGTTGGTACCAATCATGCCCTAAATATAAATATATAAGAATTGTTTGAGCCCTTTTTTATTGTCTCGCCGTCTATCTTTCTCTTCACACGTTAGCTAATTAGCAGTTTTAAGAACCTAAAAATATAAATTCTCCTTTTTGACAATTCTCTATCAAAAGCTCTTCAAATATAAAAACGACGTGGCAGCTCGATTTTTGCTGATCTGCCGCCATGGCTATGAACGCTGGCTTAGGCTTCTCCAAGATCCTGATCCTAGTCGGTGCAGGTAAGATTATATTTTTACATTTTTTTTTTGTTTTTTTGGGATTTTTGAATTTCGAGCTTGACGTGACTAAACACTACTTTCTAATTTGTTTCTCGATATGAATTAGGGTATACTGGAACGGTACTGTTAAAGAATGGTAAATTGTCTGATGTATTGGGTGAATTACAGGTGCTTGTATTTCTTTTTCCTTTTTTTTACTGTCCTCGTATATTTTTGTTTTGTGTTTTAGATTTGAGAAGTTTAGCCGTATTTTAAGATATTTATACTGGAATTCTTGGCACCCGGATGTTTACTTTTGGTGTTAAAGCCTAAATTAGTACATTTAAAATTTTTGTATTTTGTTATTGGCAATTGAAAACCTAAATTTGTATCCGTGATGATGCCTGAAGCTTATGTTGTTTGAAAAATAATCAAGATGCTTCTGCAAAAGAGTCTACTAACGATTTTGCATGGTGTAGTGCATGAGCATTTATTTCTCTTAAATTAAAATAAACTTTTGAATGTGCAATTGATACTTTAGCAGTATACTATCTTAGATATGGATTGTGAAATTTCTTCTCAGATATGGGATATTAAATTTATAATCCTAATCCTCGTATGCATTGTATTTGGCAGCATTTGGTAAAAGGAATGGAAAAATCAGGGGAATCAGATGGGGGTGACTCTGAGTACTCTGATGCCATCGCTGCACAGGTAACACTAACCGATAAACAATGGCTACAGCTATGTAACAATCACAGACTTTTCCCCACAAGCCGTTTTGCTTAGTGCCCATTTCGTGCATCATTACAAACATGTTGTTCACTAGGGGTAGCCCAATATGGATTTATTTCACGTCCCCCTACAATTCGACCTAAGACCTCCCTTAGGAGGAACTTAAATTGAATGTTGGTAGCAATTGGCTAGCATTCAACTTAAGTTTCTCTTTATGGAGGTCTTAGGTTCGAGTCGCTGGGACAAGAAATAAATAAATGCTGGGGCCCAACTCCCAGTGAAGGCATGGCAGCATAATGATGCATGGAATAGCCCGAGTGAAAAGGCTTGTAGGGAAATTCTCTGATCATTAGAAGCTTAATTTTGCAAGGTGATGTTTGGTTTTCTTGTTCATAAACATGTTTTCTTTTTCAATTCTTACTGATAGTAATTCTACCTTGACTTGTAATGCTGTTGCATCAAATGACATTGCTAGGACCTCCCACTATATTATCATTCTAAACCTTGATGGAAGAAAACCGTTGGGAAACAAAAAAATTTTAGATCATGAACCTTGAGAAGGAATGCATACTACTGTTATTTGTTGATCATTACGATAGACATGAAAATATGAATTACTCCCACTTTTTGTTGCTTGATATTCTTTTGGATTGCATTGGACAACTTTTTGAATTTGAATTGTCCAAGATAAATTCTTAGTTCCAAAAACATTCTATGTGAGTATGTTAGATAATTAAACAGTATTAAAATAATTTTGACTATAAGTAGCTAATCTCGTGAGACATCAGTGCATGCATACACAAAGAGGCTTGGAGGACCATTAACTCAAAAAGTTAAACGAAAACACCAAAATAAAAAAAGAAGGAAACTACACAAAATTCCTATAGTAGTCCTTTGTAAACATATCATTTAGATAATGTGAGAGCATTCCGGTTGTGGTTTGGGCACAAGCAGAAAGAAAGAAAACGAAAAATTTGTACTTGGGCATTTTTGTTCTTTTTTCGGTTGAAATAGTGTTATATCTTCTTGAACTTTGCAATGGTACTTTCTTCTTGAACAGTCAAATCTGTTAAATGTGAAACTCAGCAACCATCAAATGGTGGCCAGCAATGACTTGAATAATCAGAGGCTGTTTGTTTTGTTCGTGTTATATTTTTTCTGGGTTTGGGGAGGGTGTTTGGAGGATTCTTAATGATCTTCATTTATAGTGCAGATTTGTTTGGTTAGTACGTGTCTATTTATATACCCGACTTGAGAAATATATGGAAGAGTGGCTTTCATCTGACAAGAATGCCTTAAGCTTATTGGTTATGTGTAGTAGACATGGATGGAGATGATTGATTCTTTTCTCTAGTTACTGATGGAAAAAATAATTCTCGCTGATACGCATGAACTGCTTTTGCCTTTAGATATTGAATTGCAACTTATCTATTTATCAAATTCTTTATGTAATTGTCTTCTTTAGAGTGTAAATATTGAAGAGAAGATCAGTATCTGTATTAATATATGTTTAGAAATTAAAGAGGCTGGATTATCCATTAAATTTAGGAGTAATAGAAATAGTAAGTGGCTAGAAGCAATTGTAGCTAAGGGGAGGAAGTTGAACCTCGTATCTGAAAATTATAGATGTAAACTATTTGTTAATTAATTTTGACTTTAGTTGGGGATTTTCTTTTTTCCTTAATGTTTAAGATTGCTCTCTGCCATTAACATTTGTTTTGAAAACTTTATTTATTCATAACATATATGGGACTAGAAGCATTCAAAGTACCATTTTTAATTTTTAAGAGCATGCAATATTTACTTGACTTCATGGTTTATTCTTTTCCAGGTTCGTAGGTTAGCAATGGAAGTGCGCCAATTGGCTTCGTCTAAACAGATTACCGTTCTAAATGGGAACTCTGGCTCAAGTTAGTATCTTTTACTCGTATCATATTGGTGGTGGTTCAAAGCTACTTACACTATCTGTTTTTCTCATTCACAGGTAACTTAACGCCTCTTATAATGCCAGCTGCTGCTTTGGGGGCCTTGGGTTATGGATACATGTGGTGGAAGGTAGGACAGCATATTTTTTACATTATGTCGTATGGAATGCGTGTAATCATTATTATACTGCTGATATGCATTATTTGGGGGACTGATTTACTTCTTCTTTTTTTGTTTTTTCTTTCTCCTCCCTTTTTAAATATTAGGGCCTTTCTTTCTCAGACCTAATGTATGTAACGAAACAAAACATGACAAATGCTGTTGCAAACTTGACAAAACATTTGGAGCATGTGTCAGAGGCTCTTGCTGTAAGTACCTGTTAATCATGCAATCCTGATGCTAGATTAAATTTTGCAACTTTTGTTTCCACTTCTGCACATGAATTGCTAATGGTGATATTTCCTGCAAGTTTTTCCGATTTTACTAGTACTCAAGAAATATTGCTATATAAGAGAGCTTCCTCCTTTTTGAAATTGTTATGTAGTTTTCTCTTGTAAGATTTTGCTAGCTGCCCTTTTTGCTTCAAATTTATGGTCAGTACATGTTTTGTTTGTTATTAGATACACTGTTATTCTACAGGAAATTTTTATTTTTATCATAATATGGTGCTACTTTTCGATGCATGCGGGATTTCTATTTAGCTTAATTTTCCATTGGTGGTCTTTTTGTCAGGCAACAAAACGGCACTTGACACAGAGAATTGAGAACTTGGATGGGAAACTAGACGAGCAAGTAGAGATTTCGAAATTAATTAGGAGTGAGGTAATTTAAGATGGAATAATTATTATTTTTTGTCTTCAAAATATAGTTGATTTTCTATGATATACAGTAGAATATTCCATAGTAACCATACTATCAGTTTCCTGTAAAGGTCGACTTTAAAAGGTAAAATTCAGTTAGCTTCTTTAGCTAGATGAATATGAGGAATCAAATTATGATCTCTGCTTGTGGAAACTGAAACGAAATCTGAAATGGATTGAATATTGCTGAGAATGATAATATCCAACAATTTGAACTTGTGAAACAGGTTACTGATGTCCGTGGTGATCTCTCTCAAATTGGCTTTGATTTGGATGAATTGCATAGGATGGTATCTGGTTTGGTAAGTTCAGTTTTTTATTAAGTTCTTTGTTTCTTTAAAGAATTATATTTGTACATGGTGTAATTATCCAAGAGCTGTCCTAACCTGGAGGTGTAAGTTTGACATTGTACATTTTTCTGTGTCAAAATTATCCAATGAAGCGAAGTAATTGAACTTTTAGACTTTCTTCTTTAGCTGTTGATGAGCCATTTTAGTGTCCCTTGGCAGTCACGTTTATATTATTGTCTGGTTTATTGCTTTCTCATTTTTTAATGTAAACTCTGCTTATTTTATATTTGGAATTGCAGGATGGCAAACTACTCTCATTGGAAGGCAAACAGGTAAAACATCTTCCATTGTCTTGCATTTCACAAACTATATTTCTTTCTATTTTTGGTGCTGAGGAAAATTGCTTTTTGGGGTTTTTACTGTCCCGATAACAAATAATTCTTTAATCGATTATTTGTGATGTATCATTGAGTTGATAATTAATCTTTTTTTTTTTTTCCCATCAATTATTTATTGCAATAGGAGCTTACAAATGCTGGGGTGATGTATCTGTGTAACATTGTCAGTGGAAGGAAGGGGAAAATGCCTGAACTGACCCAGGTTTGAAAATGCTACTGAACTCTCGTTTCTTCAATTTGCCCAACATATGCTACATAATTTGCTAGATTCTCAGTATAGATTATTCTGTATTCTTAGTTTGGCTCAAAACCTTAATAATGGCTGGCTGTGGAGGGTGGAAAGTTGGAGCAGCTAGAACCAGAATTTCATTGATATTGTATAGATTACTTTAATCGGATACTTGACTCAGTCCTTAAAAGTAAAATTATTAGTATTAGATTTAAAGTCAAAGAAGAAGAACCAATTAAGCCAATGTCTGACAACCATTAAAACATAACTTTTTTTTCTCAACCTCGTTTTCAACCACAAATTCTCACAATAAAATATTATGCACGTAAACTCAAAACGCTTTCCTACTTTTCAACCACACATTCTTTATAAAATCACCATTTCAAAACTTATTTTTCCCAAAAAACTCATTTTAATGGTTGTCAAACATGGGCAAAGATTTCTTTAATCAGCCATTAGTACCTAGCTAAGCATCTAGTCTCCTCGTTGTCAAGCTTCTATTAATAAAATATATAGTGTTTTATGTAGTATCTTAGTTACTGTCAAGCAAACTGGATGGAAGTAATCGGGATGGCTAATGCTAGCCACTTCTCTAGAGGCTACTTGATTTTACTTTTAAAATACATTTTCATTACGCCTTATCCCATTTTCATTTGAAACATTTCCTTCAAGTGTGGATTGACTAGGTTTTCTTTGCATTCAATTGGGGTTACATCTTATGATTTTACTTTTCATTTTCATTGTGCTTTATCCCATTCTCATTTGAAACATTTCCTTCATGTGTGGATGACTAGGTTTCTTTGTATTCTATTTGGGCTGTACGGTGCTATCAGAGCCCTTCACATCTCTCATAACGTGTTCTACATTGTGGAAGCATAACTGACTTTTATTTCAGTTTTTTCTTGGCTAAATAATAGTTCTCTCTCTCATATTTTTTGATAATTATATTTCATATATTCAAATAATTTTTGCATTCTTGAGTTTGGGGATGTCCTCCAATTTCATATTTGATTATTGAAGACTTGTTGCTCATCATTTTTTAAATTATTTCTTTATTCTATGTTTTTGTGCAGGATCAATTTAAAATTGTTGGAAACTCAGTGCCAAGTCTGATGGTACCTCTTCTGACTCGGCTACTCTAATATATCATTTTTTCACGGAAAAATTAATAGAATAGCTGGAATATTTCTTTTTAGACAAGAAACATGTCAATACTGCTATGCTTAATCATATGGAAACAATAGGTGGATTGAAAGATCACGATCTTGTTTAATGTAGTTGATATCTTGTGGTTCTGGTTGATGCACAAAAAGAAAAAAAAAATTATTGAAAAATGAAAAAAACTATATATGTTAGAATTGAATGATTGCCAACATCCAATTACAATAGAAAACAAAATTTTTAAGTTTATTTTATTTTAGTGAAATGGCATTCCAATTTACATTATGTACCGAAACCAAATTCTTAATTGTTTTATTTTAATTTCCTTCTACACAGTATGATTATGTACTGAATAATCCCGTCTTTCTGATAGGGTCTCAAGGACATTGTGGATTCCTTAGCTTCAGGAAATAATTTGTTAACAGATGGAAATGTACAAGATGGTGCTGATAAGTTGAAGGACCCACCAAGAAACTTAATGAGGTAATAGTTACGGCAGTTTATTTAAAATAGTCACTGTCTGATTTTGCGTTCTCCTGTGCCTGGGTTTGCATTCCTTTTCTTTCATTTGTTATCAAGTTGATTTGGTTCCATTTAATAGACATCATGGCCACTTTTTTCTTCCTGCATTTAATAGAAACTGGTTAAAATACAGGATGGCTTCAAACAAATGCTGAGTGCTACTTTTTCACTTGTCGAGGAATATTGTGTTCAATAACTAGAATATCTTCATGACCATCATTTTCGAAGGTGGAGAATGTACGACTTCATGATAAAACATTTCAATTTGATGCTTTCAACTGTGATTTCTTGATTTCTTTTCTACTTCTGTTTTTGTACATGTCCATATCAAATGCTGCTATGTTGCCGATGACTGCAGTATGTATTTAAAATCAACTGAATCTTCATCAGTATGTCCATAGTAAACATGGTTTCATGTTCTTCTTTGGGGGTAACTAGGTGTTGTCAAATTTTATTCCACAGGAAGATATATTGAACTCTAATTAAACTAACTTACACAAAATACACAATTAAGATTTGAGATTTTGAGATAGACTTTTCTAATTAACAACGAAACTAAATTAGGACCGTGGATCCACCTTTGTGACTCTTAATTCAATTCTCCATTATCTGTCAATTGTTAATCCTTGTTTAGGTTGAAAATTAATGATTCGATTTTAATGAAAAGCCCTTTTTCAAGGTCAACAATTCTATACTGAATTCACTCGAAATAATATGTTCCTAAATGTCATTGTGCGTATGTGAGATTCGTTTAGGAATGGAGGTTTTCGTATGCACATGAACTAAGGTACATATTTGATATTTTAGTTAAGAAGTTTATACATATAAAATCAGACACCTATATGAACATGGGGTTGGATATACACAATTAAAATAAACATATGCCTAATGAAATAATCTGTACATCCAACCAGTATGGTATGTAAATACTTGTAGATAGTTTAGCTTCATGTACTCATAGATGATCAATAGGCCTAACATAGAAGTAACGAAACGAAAAAAAAAAAAGCGCAGGAGGGAACAACTGCAGAAAAGAAAATATCTATAATATGGAAGATATATTTGCACGGCATCGCGGTCTTGAGTCAAAAAATTGGGGAGATATCAATGCTATCAAACTAATTTTAATTACAAGAAAGTAGCTTCTAGCAGGTTGAACAACTGCAACGAACAATAGCAATTGAATTTTCATTGAAGAAGCATTAAAACAGACATGCAATCGTTCCCTACAGTTGAAATCATGATCCAATTTACACAAGCCCGTCGTTATAGAACTTGTACTATAAAAAAGAATTTTTCCCCATGTACAAAAACATTTCCACAGAAATGGGCTAGAATACTCACAATGGAGTAGACTCCATCGTGTATTTAAAAAAAAAAATCACGAGACCCACATGTTTTGAGTATTCTGGTCCATTTCTGTTGGTTTAGCTTTTGTACATGAAGCAAAATTATATAAAAAATGGCTATTCAAATGGGGTTTGCTTTAATTATGCCAACTGCCTGATTATGCCCCTCATCCTCAGGGTTTGATACACGCTTATGCAGAGAATCAATCATTTCAACCTTAGGGGACTGGTTGCCAACGTATACTAAGTAACGAGAGATTGATGGCCATTGCCCCGAGCTGACAACCTGTTTAAAATAAAATATCAAAACAATTTGTACAGAAATGGTTTTGCCAGAATACTCACAATGTCGAGCCCCACCTTGTATTATATATATATATGTGGGCCCCCATAGTATGTGTCTTCTCTGTTGACTTTTTGTGGTCTCTGCTTCTGTACACGAAGCAAAGTTCAAAAGAAAAATACAGAAGCAGGTTGCAATAATTAGAGAGGGTAGAGAATCAACTAGAGGAGATTGACAGCACTCTACCGCAGCAATGGATGAGATATTGGACATGTCAGGGGAGCTATGTGACACATCCCTATCAAGTATTATGGTTGGAACCTTGGATACCATTGGGGTAGACGGAGATTGTTCAACGGCTAAAACAGAATTTAAGCCACCTAGCAGCGAAAACACAAAAAAATGCAAGGGATAGAATATATAGGTACACACTTTGAAAATTATCAAGGCAAAAACTCATAATATTTAACATAACTTACAATTTCATTGAGCACCTTACCTTTGCATTGATCTTCGATCATTAATTCTGGTGGGCCACGCATTGAGCAACCACCCCAAAATCAGCAATTTTTTCCGCTTCCAATAACCTTAAAAATTTTGTTCATGTTAAATAACTTTTATTAGTAATTAGTAATAACAGCAAGTGTTCAATAACAAACCGTAAATGTCATGGTATTTTCTCTCAGGAAGAAATTTGGGCGTCCTAGGAAGTTTTTCTTGAATGTCTTCAAACATCTTCTCTATCCGAACAAGCAATGGAGCGCATCTATACTGTAGGTTTTCTTCAAATAAATCTAATGAAGGCTTCACACTCTGAAGACAGCATGGAAAGAATTTAAATAGATTTTCAATAAATTTGATAAGGCAAAAATTCGACTTTCATTTCTCGGACTTTAATTAAATCTCTGAAAAGGTCTCGTACATCACGACGAGCTGAATGATAAGAAATTGCATGTGAATTTGCATAGAAGGTTAGATGACAAACCTTATTATTAAAGTTCCACCTTCTATTTCGAGCTTATATGTAACGCCCCAAAATTCACACAACTTGAGGTGTTACAAGAAAAAATATCTTTCATCTACTTTTATTTACTTAAAATGAGGAACGATAAAATAATATTATTTAAATAGAAATAAATGGAATATTTATAATGAAAACATAATTACAAATTAATAATTGTTTTGAACAAATAAAACTGACTAATAATTTAAACAAAAAAATAATCTTCATATTTTATCTTTTCGATCACCCTTGGTAGTCCGCTTCAATCGACCCGAACTAGCCTATAAAATTTTGTAAGAGTGAGTATTTTTAAAATCATCCAATAAGATATGTACTATTTCCATACACAACTATATACAATAAAATAACACTTCATACCACACTTTTCTTATGGAGTATATCGGTGACCAAACGATACACCTATCTTAGGTCATTTTAAATCCCGTAAGATTTCTTATCTCTTAACAAAGAACCCGAGGGTCCACTAGTAATTCATGCATAAATTATCGAACATAAAAACATAAGGAAACAAACAACTCGCACAAAAGTATCATACCATGATTGATCAAACAAGCTCTTGATAATAAAAAAAAATATATTTAGAATTTACAGCTGCTTTATATGAAAGCTGCTGTGTAAAATTATGTGGTAGTGAATTGTGGGACATTGTCACACTATTTATAGTTGAAAAATATAGTATTTGTGTCATGGTAAAATTGGGA
>CAIGRH010155238.1:0-10364 GCA_903798295.1 Fraxinus nigra | reverse complement strand
ACTCCAGAAAATATGTAAAATTGAAAATAATATATATTTTGTAATAGGAAGATATAATTTCGTTTTGTAGTATTTTTTCTAATGTCTAGATGTTTGTTTATATAGGCCCAAAAACTGATGTAACTCCCTTCACCATGATCTAGTATTATTTGCAGTTTTATGGCTAGTGGTAATGAGTTGTTAAAACTGGCTAGTTAAAACTGTCATATGTTACTGGATAGTTAAAACTGTCATATTTTACTCCCTCCACCATGATCTAGTAATATAATGCATGGGGCATGACTCGAACCCCTGACCTCCTACACAAATTCCACACTTTTTACAAGTTGGGCACTTCATCTTAATTAATTATTTCTTTCACATATGATATTTATTGTATAAATATCTAACACTGACATCAAAAGAAAATCGAGATGAGGTCGTGGAAGCTGATGCAAAAATTAAGGAACATTTATTCCAAGATTGTTTTTTTTTTTTTTGAAATATTCCTTCCATGTGAAACAACATTAGAGCAGACACCCTTTTGTTGTGGAGTGCACCTGTGCAATTGTGATGATATGGCCTCCGCTCTATATTCATGTCACAAGTTTATAAGCTTCCTTCAAATACACATCGAAACATCGGGTCAACAATCTAGTGGCTGTTCTCTTCTCTCTCTTCGTTTGTCCCTAATTTGGTTCTTTAGCAATTTTTTTTTAATTTTTTTTGGCGCTTGTGAATTGGTGTGTCTTTTGAAATGATGGAGAATGGTATGTTTCCCGAAAGGGTTTATATAGAGTGAAATATTTTGCGAGATTGTCCTCCGTGTTTACCTTATCGAGTGCAGTGGTCCAACTGTTTCAGTCAGCAGTTGCTACCTGCAAAATGAGGTACGACTTTCTCCCCCGTTGCACCTCCAGCGTGAGAATCAGTAATCGGTTTGTAAGAGTAAGAAGAAAGTATAATGTGAATTCAAGTAGTTCGGTTTCAAGAAGAACATTTCTCACCTTAGAGGTATTTATAGGTACCTGTGACTACGCGTGCGTTTGACGGTTGCTGGTGCCATGTGTCCCACGTAAGCCTCCCCACTTCCCCCATGTGTGGGTAAAATGACTCCTACTCCTCAAGTGGTTGGTTGTTCCCAGGTTCGCTATGGGACGATTTTTGTTTCGCACATCATTATTTGTATGGTTAAGTGTGGCGTTGATCCCATGTGGTAGGCATGGAGGTCTATGGCTTCACGTGATAGGTATGGGGGTCGTAGCATGGCCTCATGGTGGTAGGAGATCTCACGGGGGTCGAAGAATCCACGGGGTCAATGGTCCAGCGGAGGTAGATAGCCTTATACTAGTAGACGGGCCGCTTGAATGTAGAGGACCTCATGGGGTCGATGGCCTCCCGAGGGGTCGACGGTTTCATCGGGGTGATGGCTTCGTGATGGTAGACGTGTAGTGTTTTTCTGAGAGTGTTGACCTTATTTGTCCACGTGGTCAATTATCAAAGCCATAATATATCATAGAGTAAAGGATTATACATGAGGGATTAGAACAATGAAAGTGTAAGTAACCTTAATTTGATAGAGGAATTGAAACAGTGCTCCAGCGTGAAATTCAAAAGAGTTCTTTCAACAATGAATTAGCTTTGCTCTATGTTAGAAGTAAGCACATTTTCCAAGGAGAATCTTGAGTAGTAGGTATGTTCAAGAGAGACAAAAGAGGCTATAAGACGAGAAGCTGAAGAATGAAAGGATCACTGGTTCTTTGTTCCTTTTGTTTTGGACCCGTCAGGGCATGTGTTGTTGCATAGTCTATTCCGGTTAATTGAATTCTGTCATTTTAATATTGTGCACGTGGTGGGGGAAAACTAGTTCTACTAAACAAAGAATCTTTATTCATGGATCCACCGCTGATGTGATATGGAGAATTAAATATTGCCATATAAGTTGAACAAATTTTTATCATTTTGATCAATGTCGCCTTGTTGAGTCTGCTAATTATAATTGTTTTGAAATCGTATTCTTTCAGTATGAGAGAAAAGATGTGTGAGATGAAGCCCACCAATGTTTCTGTTGTTGTCTAATAAGTCAATTTTGATCTCTGGCTAGTAACTGCATGTTTAAAGCTTGAGACGATCTAAATTTCCACTCCGCCATTCATTAGACATGAAATCTTATTGTACCGTTGCATATGTGAATTAACAAAACTTCGTTCTTCCTCAAATGTAATGTTAACTGTCTATTGTATGCTGATGAAGACTTATCTTTTGTGCTTGTCATCATATTTTGTGACATCGCAAAGATATGTTCTTCTGTCCAAGCAAACCATTGTATATTTAACTAATTGATTAGACTCCTTGATTCTTGTTTCTGGAACCTGGCGTTGTACTAGATGGCGATTAATAGAGATATTGTTTGAATTTTTATAATATGTAGAATATTGATGGTAAAGGCGACTGTCCATTGGAATATCACAAAAGCACCAAGATCCATTTGGTAGCGATACTGATTGTAATTGTTTTTTCACATTTAAGATACTAGAAGAACATATTGGTGAAGAGAAAAAAATGCCCAGGTTATACATGAGAAATGGTCCATAGAACACCAGTTCTCTAATGAGATTTCTTGTGTTCCATAATTGTATTCGTTATTCTCGGAAAAAAAGTTTATGATGTTGATATTCTCAACAAAGTTGAAGCCAGTGTATTTAATTTGATAGCATAGAGGAAAGAATTTTGAAAATGTGAGAAGGTGCATGTCCATTTGTCTTTTTCCTGAGCAGGAAATCTGAGAAAGAGAGGTGAAGAGGCAAGGAAGTGACAACATTGATATTTTCACAACCACAGCGGCCAGTAAAATTTTACTTCGACAATATTGAGGAAACAGTGGAAATATAATAAAAGGTATTTCCATTTTGTCTTTTCCTTTGACAGGAAAGGTGACGAATAAGATGGACAACTCCAAAATCCAAAATTTTAATCATAGACTCCTCATTCTTACATTTTCAAAGTGTTGCTTCCCAGTGCATCTTTCCAATGTGAAAGGGCAAAGCTAAAATTTTATCTTTCAAAGTATCATGCAGAGTAATATTTTTGAAGAACTCAGTGCCTTAGCATTGGTATAGCAACATATTTCAGTAACCATAATAAAAATATCGAAATGTTCTGCAATGTAGGTGAGAGGAAATCTTGTTTACATTAACTCTACAGAATGTACAGTAAAAGACAATAATTACTCTACAAGTTTCTTTTGTCTGGAGGAGTGTTGAAAACCTGAAAGACTTGTAAATAAAAATCCAAACATTAACCAGCTCTACATTGTCCTAGCTGCAACTACAACCTACCTGAATCCTCATTGCTATGCTCGTTACTTCTAAATGATGAATCCCCAAAGTAAGAAGATCGAGGAGAGATAGTGGAAGCTGATATGGAAATTAAGGAACATATATTCCATAATTCTTTTTTGGGGAACGTAATGTTCCTCCTATGTGAAACAGCATTTGAGCAGGGGGTCTTCTGTTTGTGCAGAGCACATGTGCAATTGCGATGATATGGCCTCCGCTCAATATCCATGTCACACATTGATAAACTTCCCTCAAAAGCACACTGAAACATCAGGTTAGCTGCTTGGGTGGCCATTCTCTCCTCTCACTATTTGCTTGTCTCCTAAATTTCTAATGGGTTTCCAAGTTTGAGTGTTCTGTGAATTGTGTCTATTAAAGTGAGGAAGAAATTGTTGAATATGTGGCATGTTTTATGAAGGGTTTATATAGAGCAAATAAATATTCTTCTATGATTAGAACAATGGTAGTGTAGGAGTAAACTAGATTCAGAAGGCTTTTAGCGTTGAACTCAAGAGAAGCTTAGTTTGGAGTTGTTTTTGCTACAAGTAGCTTTGCTTTCTGTTAGAAATAAGTTATTTTTCCTAGGGAAGTCTTGATTCCTAGTTGTGGGGCCTAAAAGAGAATAAAAAATAACAGAAAAGATGCTGGGGAAGTGAAGCTCTGGAATTACAAGGAAACCTAGGTAAAGGCTTTTAGCCTTCCTTTGTTTGCACCTTTCAGTCATGCTTTTTGCATAGTTTTTTCCGGTGCATGGAATGTTTACCATTTTGTCATAATGCAAGCGGTGGGAAAACTAATTTTTACATTTTAAAGGATCTTGTTTATTTTGACGTATATTATTTCTTTTTTAAGTCTACTGGTGATACATACGTAAAAATTCAGAAACAAAATAGGTTTCAAAGTACTTTAAAAAGAAAATATTCTTACTTAGATCAATATCATAGTGCCTTCTTGTAGAAGAGTTTCCAAAGCATATTTTTTCTTTTAAATGATGTATTTAAAAGTCATACTATGTTCTTTTGATTAGAATCAGATGTAAAATCTTCTTGACAATAAATTTATCGCCCAAGAAAAAATAATTCCTTCAGTTTCCTATTCATTGGTCTTCAAGATTCTATAGAGAATTTGTTCTTTCTCTAAAACCATGGAATCTCTTCTGAGAAAAGTTTGGATCTTTGCTATGCAACTCTGAATTTTTTGATATAGTCATATTGGTATTGTATCACATATGTTATTATTTGTTTCCAATACGATTGTCCTTTCAACTAAGTTTCCAAAGAGGCACTTGACAAAAAGAAAAGTCAAAATTTGTTGTCCCCTTGACTTTCTATCACTACATTTTTGACACCTGAACACGTCACTTCTTCGTAACAAATGAGAAGATGCCAAGGTGTAATATGTCGAGGTATCAAAAAATGTATTGAAATCTTCTCATTTACTATTAAGAGGTGATGTATTGAGGTATAAAAAATGTATTGGTGAGATGGCCAAGGGAACAGTAACTTCGAGATAGCTAATCTGAACTCCATAAAGAGTACTTTCTTGAATTAGTAAACATTGCTTGATCTTAATCTTATTTTACTCTATTATAAAAGACTTTTCGTTACAGCTTTAATTCTCCCAATCTTTGGTTCATCTTGTCATGATATTTCCGCTTACATTCGGTTGAGTTGTCCATGTGTCATGTGTGCCACTTCTTTTATATACAGTTTGATATTACCTGTTTTTAATAGCTTATGCATCCCTGATCCCTCTACACTGGGAAAACTGTAGTTCGCTGTATATGGTATTGTCAATGGAGTTATTATAGATTTTGAGACTCAAGCGGTAAAGTTTATTTTCACAGTTTTTGCATTCTTGGTTAATTTGCTATTTCTGGATAATTATGCCAACTTGGCAACTTACTTCATAAACCACGCCTGGGAGTTCTGCATTGTATGCTTACCAAAATAAATAAATAAATATTCTTTGCACGCAGGTGAATTTTTTTCAGTAAATAAAATCTTGATTTCAAGTGTCATGTCACTTGATCTTAGACCTGACTGAGTAAATTATTAGATAGTTCTATTGTTTTATAATCCTTTCTTTTGTATATATATCTGAACCTGTGTCCCTTTTTACCGGTTCTGGATTTCCCAAATTTTTTATTAAAGACCAAGGTCCCTGTCACCTAATAAATTAAGGTCTTCATTATTAATTATTGAATGAATAGAAGGCTTCTGATACTCTTGATATTGCTGTACTCTTTGTAATAAAAAATAACATCTGCAATCAGTTTGATTATAATATATATAGTGCATGTTTGGCACATGATGCTAAGCAATATAAGGAATAAGATTTTTACTTATTTTTCTTCTTTGATATTGTTCCATGCTATCAAATCTTCCCTATCAAATATGCGAATAATATGTAGTATTAACTTCTTGTGCAAATATCCTGTATATAGTTTTGGAGGGACTTGTTAGCTTCTGTGTAACACATGAATGAATGTGTCTGGTACTCATTCTTTGTTATGCTTATAAATGAAACTGTCCGTTTGCTACATTTTATTATGCAAGATCAATGAATTTCATCTGCTCCCATTGGAGGAAAATCTACTTATCATATTGCAAAACTCTCAGGACTTCATTGGTTGCTAAATTGTACAACACTTCAAAAGATTAGGAAGGAAAAAAAAAAGGTAAATTTTTCTGTTATTTTGTATAATATTGTCTAGTACACCATATAAGAACTGTCATCAGTTGTCAACCAATATTTTGTGAATAATGAAAAGCTCGAATCACAATGTTTTGTGTAAAACAAAATCACATGCCTTGTTGAGCATGTCCTGTTGTTTTTTTTTTGGCTGGGAATATTTCATTTGTTGTCCCCTTTGATGAAATGCTACATACATGTGAGAGGTATCTGTTATTAATGAAAAATATTGCTGACCATCGTTTTCAGATAAAAACTAATAGAGCTCATTAATTGTTTTCGATATTATCAACGATTTTACTAATATACGCGTTCTTATATATAAAATGTAGTATATTATATAACTGAAAATGGAACAATGCATTCCTTTGTAAATTGTGTTATGTCTTGTAGCCTTTTTAATTCTTAGTGAGGCATGTACATTTTCTGAAATCAACAGGAAAGTATTCTATGTAATTCCATTGATTAATTAAACTTTCAGAAAGAAAAACAAAAGAAATTCATCAAGAAAGTATCGAAGCACATAATGATATATGTATGTCTAATGAATATTTCTCTGAAAGATCCATACGTATACATCAGATAATTTTAGTAAATGATCTGTTCCCTGCTTGTTAAGGTAGATAACGAACACTGTAAACTATAATGCTTCTGTGAATAAGGAACAGAGGAACACCCAGTTACTAGAGTTTAGAACATAATGGCAAACTGCCAACAAGAAGCCATGTTTTGCATAAGTTTTACATAAGTCATCTGAATGAACATATTGAAAACCAGTGCACTTACTTCTCTAGTCATATTTGATTATCTGGAAAAGCACCGGAATGCGGAAACTATTACCTCGCTACATGAAATCTGGCTTCCAGTGATAGCTAAAAGCACGTTGATCATTGAAATGAGTTTTCTTCTTAGGACATCATATGTTTACTGAATCATGGAAAGTCAGAATTGGTGCAGCGCCTTACGAAAGTAAGAATGAAACAGTATTATCTCCTAATCGCTTGAAATTTCTCCATTCCTGACAGAAGAAGCGTGAAAAGAGAACTTCGAAGCATTATCTACGAACAACAAACAATAGTTCAGTGTCTGTTTCTGAGAGAAGGATATATTCCTACGCTGAGGACAAGTTTTTTGGCAAGCCCTTTTTAACTTGTGCAGCGCACAGGTGCAATTCCTGTGGTACGGCCTTCTCTCAATATCCATGTCATACATTGATATGTTCCATTAAAGACCATCTGAAGCATCATCTCTGCTACTTCAGGGGCCATTCTCCTCACAGACTTCTGTATATGGTGGATTGTACTGTATTGAATATACTAGACAATATTGTAGATAAGTTAAACTTCTTTTTATTTTCTCAAAACCATAGAATCCACCATATGAAACGAACTAGGAGGATTGAAATATTTTCTTGTGTTTTCTATGGTCTTATATAGAGTGGGATTTCATCCTTGTTTGGCTTGTGGGACAGAAGGGTAGGTACAAACAAGGTAATGAAGTTGGGTAAGTGCTGCATTGTAGAATATAAGAGAATATGGATCTTGTAGAAACCTTGGATATGCAGGTGTTTTATTTATTCTGTTTGTAAAACTAGTGATATCTCCAAGGGAAGAAGCACTCAATATTGACTGGGCCACAATTCTGGAATGTGCATTTCTTTTGGAGTTTAGGGGTCTAAGCATTGTTTGTGTCAGGTCGGCACAAGGCAAATGTTTACTACTTGTCATGCGAAATTTTAGTTTTGTATTAATTAACTTATTTGATTATTATAACCTGACTCGCTCCACGAAGTTAGTAATTGTTGCAAGAGGTCAAATTTCAAAAATTGTTTGTTGGTATTTATACACCACTTTATTGATGGACAAATGTGTGTAAGTTGAATTATCTGATTGTACAGATGATGTAGTGCAAAAACAACAATAACTTGAAAATAGAAAAACAAATTTTTAATTAGTTAAGTTAATCGAACATATTGAACAATTTTTTTAATCGTTTTGAACAATGTCTGAGTGCCTTGTTGTAGAGTCTGATGATTATAATTTTTGTTTTGAAATCGTATTCTTTTCGGTACGAGGCAAGATGGTGAGTTGTTTACCCAATGGTGAAGTGTTCAAATCTCTATTAAATCATCGTGCAGCCATCCAAATGCTCAAGGAAAACCGTGGTCCAAGTATAACAAAATGGTGCTCCAATATAACAAGATTGCAATAGTACTAGAAGTGGTCAAGTATAACAATTACTCACGCACAATAAACATTTTGGTCGTCTTATAATATCAAAGTTGCGTTCTATAGTTTTATACTTCATTCACGAAAAAAATTATGATGTTGATATTCTCAACACAATTGTATGCCCAATATTTACTCTGACATAATTTAGAAAATGTAGAAAGGTATATGCATTTGTCTTTTATGACATGACACACGAGTATTATGTCTTTACTAGTTACATGATATATATATGCATTTTTAAGCTTTAAGGACAGTAAAAAAATTCAAAAAATAAAATAAAATCAGCGCATGATACTGGCAATATGCCATTTCTGCAATGTCAAAGAGAAGGGATCGTCTGTACTCAATTAAGTTACCTACTAGAATGTATATTGAAAATTCTTCAGGAAAAGGTTACCCTGAAAAGAATGGCGAACGACCTGAATGGAGAAAAAGAAGTAAACAAGCTTCTAAGCTCCTGACCTTTACATTGCTCTTCTGCTATTACAACCTACCTGAAGCCTTATGGTTACACTCCCTACTCCTAATTGATGACTTATAATCATAGGAAGATTGAGAAGAAATTGTTGGAGCTGATACGGAAATCAAAGAACATTTATTCCATACTTCTTTTTAGAGAATGAAATATTCCTGCTATGTGAAACAGCATTTGAGCAGGTGCCCTTCAGTTATGCAGTGCTCATGTGGAATTGCGATGATATGGCCTCCGCTCAATTTCCATGTCACACATTGATAAGCTTCCCTCAAAGACACACTTAAATATCAGGTCAGCTGCTCCGGTGGCCATTCTTTTCTCTCTTTGCTTGTCTCCTAATTTTTTGTGTGTTTTTTGAACGTGTTATGTCTACTGAAGTGAAAGAGAGAAAGTTGAAAACATGCAATTATATAGAGAATCCCATCATACTATAATGGTTAGAAAAATGGTATTGTAGCAGCTACCTAGATTCCAGAGAAGAATTTACTTTTGTGTTCTTTCGTAAAATTCGAGAGAAATTTAGGAGTTTCTCTAACTATGAAGTGGCTTTACTCTGTCAAAAGTAAGCTCTTTTTCTAGGAAAATCTTGATTCTTAGCCTTGTCCCGTGGGGCTCGAAAGGAATGAACAAGAGAGGTCACGAATTAAAGGAGGTATAACGGAAGGGAATCTCAAGAATGTCAAGGATCACTTGGTTTTTGTCTTATTTTGTTTGGCTCATGATAAGAGTGTTTTTACACGTTTATTTCGATTCACAAACGTGGATAATTGTCGATAAATGTACGGAATATAACTTAATTCGTTGTAATTTGTGTTTGCAGGACAATAATGATGATTGAGGGGAAAATTAGGAAAAAAACAAGCAAAAATGGCTAAAATTAAACAAAAATCAAAGTTTGAGGACTCAAGTGCAATTACTAAAAAGTTGTGTCGATCTCANTTTTGTTTGGCTCATGATAAGAGTGTTTTTACACGTTTATTTCGATTCACAAACGTGGATAATTGTCGATAAATGTACGGAATATAACTTAATTCGTTGTAATTTGTGTTTGCAGGACAATAATGATGATTGAGGGGAAAATTAGGAAAAAAACAAGCAAAAATGGCTAAAATTAAACAAAAATCAAAGTTTGAGGACTCAAGTGCAATTACTAAAAAGTTGTGTCGATCTCACGATAAAGATTTGAGAGTACTAGGCATCAATTGGATGAGGAAAGAAGCCAAAATGGATTAAATATAGTGGAAGTACTATCACATATCAATTTCTAACCGAAAAAGTTATATTTCGAATTTTCGGTCTTAGTTTGAGACCCATTTTTGGAATAGAAGACGTTCGAATTTGAAGATTTATACTCTGAAATATTTGTAGCCCTTTGAGTAAGCTTTCCAACGTAATTTGAATCACCTCAATCGAATATTGAGAGAGAAAAATATGACCAAAATATCAAAAGCTGTCCGACGAGAAAAACATGGAAACCATGCGATCGCATGGTATAATTTCCATGCGGTCGCCTAGCCTTCAACATGAACATTTTGGTGCAATATAGTTGGCCCATGCAATTGCATGGTATGTTATGTGCGCGCAAAATTTGGTTTCCTTATTCAACTCAACCACGTATGGAATGGTATCTTGAGACTCTATTTAACC
>CAIGRH010155228.1:0-18241 GCA_903798295.1 Fraxinus nigra | reverse complement strand
GACAAAAAGAACACATTTTCAAAAACTTCAAAACAAACACTCAAAACACAAAACACAAAACACAAAATGAATTCAAAACTCAAAATACAAAACTGAAACACAAAGAGAACAGCCCCTAACCTTTTAACAGTGGAGACATCTCTGCATTGAATCAAGATCTTCAAGAGATGAAAAAATATACATATTTGCACTCAGCTATCGAATTAAAATGTATAAAAAATAAAATACTAGTTAGAAATGAAAAACTCAATGGTAAACAAGAAATTTGATTTTCCAAATCACATTTTTTTCAACGAATGACAGTTCACCATCTTCAACTTCTGGAAATACTGGACAAGTAATAGTTTTCTACTTACTTCTGCGATCTGGGATGCACATCCCTACGAAAATTATGGCAAACAAGACAACTGCGCGCGTTCTTTAAGGTTGTAAGAATTTTCATGTTTGATAGTATTTTTGCAAGTATCTATGGCTACGCGCAATAATACACCACTAGTAGCAATGTAAATCAAGAACAATAGACCCACCAATTCAACTAGTAACTTCCATTTTGAAGATTCCCTATTCCCTGTTTCTTCTTCATCCATCTTTCCCAATGAGGATTCAAATCTCACACACGTCCGGGTGTTTGTGAGAGAGAATATATTATATTATACTATGTTAATTTTAGGGTTTAAGTGGTTGCTTCTCTGTAGAACTCTACTTGTACAAGAATTGTAGCCCTAATTATTTTTCTTGCTAGACTAAAATTCTTTCTATCCTGTCTATTCCTCTAGAAAAACACATTTATTTTTCCTGTGGAATAAAGATAGATGATTAAATGTTCAAAAGAGAATAATGGTATGTACACACAGTTGAACACTACAATGAACAAGATTTCCTAGCATTGTTCAGTCGAGTGTATCAAATTTGTCATAGGACTTCTTCAGGTAACAAAACTCCATCTGTATCATAATGAAGGGCACCAGAGAGATTCAATGGTCTGCACTTTTCTCCCATTAGAATTCTCTTCTTGCATAACTCCATTTCACTTCTTTCCTCCTCCTCTCCTTCTCCATCACATTTTAAAACTTTCTCCAGTACGCTCTTTCCACTTGTAATCCTTCTATAAATAGTCTTTTTGCGTCGAAATTCATCAAGACTATTTGAACATTTTTTCTGACTGGCTTCATCATTGCTTTTTTCATCAAGCTTCATTTTCCTAAAAGGGAAACCAATCCTCTTTCTGATAAATCTGGAGATTTTTGTGGGCATTTTGACAAGTTTCTTATCAACTTCACCAGAATTTTCTCCATGGCCTTTTTCTTCACACGAATCTTGAATATTCTTCAAATTTGAATCATCTGCATTGTCTATTTCTAGTGGTTGATTACCCGATGAAGACATTTCTTGAGCCTTTTTGCTGCTACAAGCACTCAAAATGATAAAACTTGTTCTCTTTCGAAGAAAATCCCCGTTTTTCGTCGCCTCCTTTTGATCAACATGGCTTCCATTACTGCCCCTATGATTTCTTCTCTGCATGGATTTCATCAGTAACTTGGGAAATTTGACTCTTATTTCTGGTTGAGGTAGACTGCTGCCAATAATGTTAGGATCATCATGAGGATTTTTATGAAAAGAATTTTCCCTTTTCATTTTCATCTTTTTATTCAAGAAAACTACCATTTTTTTTTTCTTGCTCCAAGTTACTCGATTTGAGAAGTGAAAAAGAAAAGTGGTGGGCTGGGGTAGTTGGGGGTGATTGAGGAAGAAGTGGAGCTTCCAAAATGTCCTATTCTTGGGGTAATTTGTTTAAGCATGTTCATATTCTTTCCATAAATGCCCTTAATTTCCAATTTTAATGTGCAAAAAGCGGTAAATTAGTAATAAATCTTGGATAAGGTAGAGATAAAAATCAGTTAATATTTTGGTCATGAACAAATCTTGAAGGATTTACCCATGTTGTTTAACCGAGATTTCAAGAAACCCTATTTATTATTTTGTCTATCATATGAGATGTGCAAATTCATAAGTCATTACATGAATGTTTAAGTGGAACGAGACAAGACATTGGTTACTTGAGAATGAAATATCAAATAATTTTATTACGAAAAAGACTCGACTAAGCTCCTCATAGTGTCTCTAGTTGATATTACAAGATGATCATTCAAGAGAACTTAACAAGAGATTTGAGTGCTATCGAGGAGAAGAACATGACAATGAGGTAACTGGTCTAGGGGAGGATATAATAGTGGAGGTCTTTTATTTTTTATTTTTTGAACTAAAGACTTCATTAAATCAAAACAATCATCTATACCGACGGAAAAAAACGAGGATAACTTACACTTGTAATTTAAATTTACGTTGATCTGAAATAGTAACATGTCCATTCCACGAATAAAGTACGAAAAGCAACCAAAGAACACAATAGTTTTAGATGGCGAAACATGCTACAAGCGAACATTTTTGTTACAATTTGATACAAACCATGATACAAACTAGAACATATACCTACAAATATTTAACCCAAAGGCATTTAGAATTTTTTTCCCATCTCAAGCCACATTATTATCTAATTATCATCTTGGCAAGGATTCTTGTTCCATATTTCGAGGTTGTTTCACGTACGAATGGGAAGTTAAGCAATTTGTAAGTTCTATCTTTAAATTGGAACATAATTGTCACTCTTCTAAATTCTAATTGCACAAGTAGTCAAAGATGATAGACGGTCAAAATTAACATGTCTCGATTTAAAGATTGAGAAGTAACTTATGAGTGATTGGAGTGATAATGGATCGAGAATAGTCGACACATAAGCTTTACTTGTCAAGCATGGCACAACTTACCTAGCCGAAATCCAAGTTTGGCTCGATCCATGAGCTTATGGTGGAATGAGCTGAACCCGCTAATTGAACAGACAAATAGTCCAAGCCCACTAATACAAGATATCCGACACTTAACACTGTTAAGCGTGGCTCAGCTTGCCTATCCAAAACTTGAGCTCGACTTTATCCATGAGTTCGTGGTAGAACGAATAGAGCACATAAAAAGCATACTTGCTTGTGCGTGTTGCTTACTTGCATGTGAAAAGGGTATGCGAATCTGGGCTACTACATAGAGCCAGACCATTGCACTCGCCATTTGCACTCTCCGCCATTTGCACTCTCCTAGGGTGCGGTCCACCCCCATTGATATATATTTTCAAGTTGCAATTTGTATACATTTAAAGGACCAATACAGATATAAAGTGTTTAAAATATACAATTTCAAAATTAAGAAATGTTTTTTAAAATTTCAAAAATTAGGTTATAATTAAAACTTATTAATTAAATAGATAATTAAATATATTTTATTAATTAAATATATTATGATCACAATAACGTACTGGACACAATCACAGAAAGTCATGGACACAAATCATAAATTTAATAGGTTATAACTTATTCATCGATCATAAATTATGAAATTAATTGGTCATATATTCTTTCAAAATCACAAATTGTATAGGTCACAATTTATTTTTTAGGCCACAAATCCTCAAATTAATAAGTCACATAGTATTTCTCAGTCACAAATTACAAAATTTATAGGTCACAATTTATTTATCACTCGCAAATTATTAAATTAGTAGGTCACGTATTATTTCTCCATCACAAATTACAAATTTTATATGTCACAACTTATTTTACGGCCACATAATCAAATTAATTAGTCACAACTTAACAAATTACAAGTCATGATTACAAATTTAATTACAATCTCACATTTGTTAGATCACAATTATCAATTTTATTAATCACATATTATTTATTGATCACAAGTTAACCATTTTATAGGTGATAAACACTCAAATAATAGACACAAATACTCTTATCTCATCTCACTCAATTAGAGATGGCAGCGGGACGGGTTCGGGGTGCAGGCGCCGACGCGGGCCTATCCCATTTTCGACCTCATTTTTTTTTCAGTTGACTTTTTATTTTGTAATTTGTAACTAATTTTTTTTATTCTTCACGGGCGACGATCCCTGCCCCTTCCCCAACCCTGCCAACCCATTGGGGCGGGGCGGATTTTTTTTTTGCCATCGTCACCGACAACACTCCACCACAATAACCACCACCTCGTCACCACCACCACCAACCAATAACAAAAACAACCACAAAAGTCTCGCCAAGCAGCTCAAATCAGAGGAGGAAGAAATCACCCAAAAAAACCCAAACCCACCCCTTCGCAATTTTTCTCTTCGGTGTGGACGACCACAGGCGGTGCACCATCTCAAGTGCATCGCTGGCAACGCTGCTATTGTAGCAACAGTGTCGACACTACTGCAAGTTCGTAGTAGCCTTGGTGTTGTCGTTCGCAACAACATCGGCTGCAACAACAACATTGGTACCGTTCGCAACAACGTTGGACTGTCGTAGCAACAACGAGGCTGCTACGAACTTGCGACATCCTTGACGCTATAATTTTTTGGGATGCCGGCAATGAATGATGGCAGCAAGAGATGTCGATGTTTGAAGGGGTTGTCGACAGTTGGAAACTTGTGCGAAACGTCGATGGTTGGGACTAGTGGTGTGTGGGTATAGTGGATTGGGGGAATTATTGTACTTTAACCTTGTACCTGGAATAAGATGGTGGTTTAGCCTTCGTTTGATTCTCATTATTGTAGAATGAGAATGAAAAATACAGACGTTATTAGGTTCCATAGAAGAAATAGAAATTCAAAATTGATGATTTAATGTGATGGATAACAATCATATTTTTTATTTTTATGAATGAAAAATGAGAAACAAACGGAGGCTTAGTGTGTCTTGTATGCCTAAAACTTCTTCTCTATTTTTTTAAAGTCAAAGACGTCAGTGCTTCTAAACTACTAGTTTGCCATTCGGGATTTGGGAGGGGGTATGGTGGATAGTTGGGGAATTGTTATTTATATTTTAAATTAAAAAATAATTATAACCTGATTTTTGAAGAAAAATAGTTATGATCTTATTTTTAAATGTGGGGAATTGGGGAAACCGCATAATCCATCGGGACCCGTCAAGTGACACGTTCTTTAACCCTTCTTGTACCCTTTCATTTTGCTCACTTCGACACTGTGTGATACTTTCCTCCGTAAAAAAACAATGAATTCACTTGCTCCTAAATTCCTCAAGCTCCTCAGAATCTCTCCTTCCGTCAGACCCTCTTCACTTGGTAACACTTTTAACACAATTTTATACATATATTTGCAAACTACATGCTAATAGAGTAGATGCATATTAGTTTCTAGGAGGATTTTCATCGAACAGTTGATGGGCAATGTTGAGCATTACTATATATATGTTGGTGTTGTGTTCTTTTCTGTACATTCTGAAGTGGGTTTTATTTATTTTCTCATTCTTGTCTTTGTGATGAAATTTTGTAGTGATGGGTGTGGAAAGGAGCTCAAAGTTGTTTTTCTCAACCGAGACTGTCAATGACAGCGACAAGGATGTGAACCCTAATGGTGAGGTGGAGGTCGATGATGATTTTCCACCCGAAAGGCCCGAGTTGCAACTGCAGAGTGTTGATCCCAGAAAGGGCTGGAATTTTCGTGGTGTCCACAGGGTATTTGAGCATTATATTCAATAAGGAAAGATAATAGTGGAGTTTTTGCAGGGTTAAATGTCATTTTTAGTATTGACAGGAATAAGATCATTGTTTTGATAATGGCAGGAGTGCGTTTTTTGTCATTTTTGTATGATATAATATGATTTGTTCTGACATTTTACACTAGTTCGTATCACGTGACACATTTTACTAATCCTGTTCTTGATGGTGAATTTTGGGGAGGGAATACTCCGAAGCTTGTAAAGAATATAATTTTCTACCTACGTGCAATGTGATGACAATATCAATCTCCATTTGAATGTTTTGATTTATTCTGGGAAAAGAATAAATGTGGAATTCTGAATAGGACTTGTAGACTTTTCAGTTTCTGGACCTTAGATTGTAAAATATTATGGAATTCTGAATGCAGACACTTTTGTCTGACTTGAACATTCCTTTAAACATTAATTTCTGATCCTCGATGGCTGCAGTGCTTCATTCTTCGTTTTCATTCTGAATGAGGATATTCATTCAAGATTTGTCTATTTTCCAGGCTATTATATGTGGAAAAGTTGGGCAATCCCCAGTCCAGAAGATCTTGAGAAATGGCCGAACTGTAACTATATTCACCGTGGGAACTGGGGGAATGTTTGATCAGAGGCTTGTAGGGGAGAGAGACTTGCCAAAACCAGCTCAGTGGCATCGCATTGCTGTACATAATGAAATGCTTGGGGCTTATGCTGTTCAGAAACTTATGAAAAAGTAGGGTTTCATGATTTCAATTGAGCCATATTTTTGTATTTATCATTTCTGTCTAATAATTAGAGCTCTTTTTCAGCTCTTCAGTTTATGTTGAGGGTGATATTGAAACTAGAGTCTACAACGACAGTATCAATGGTGAAATAAAAAGCATACCGGAAATTTGTGTGCGTCGTGATGGTACGTACATCTAATTGGTCTTGATCAATTTATTGTGTGTGAATCTGAAACCTATACTGTAGGGTAGGGTGGGGTGGGGTGGGGTAGGGTAGGCGAACTGATCATAAATAAAAAATTATTAAACAGCAAAACATCGCTGACAACAATAAGAAATTAATTGGTACATGGCAAATCATGAGAGATAACTAGTAGACATGGATTTGGCATCAAGAAATCCATTTTCATTAGAGTTTTGATTTTTAAACTGCAAGTCTAATGAAATAAATGTGAACTATGGGTTGTGATGGAGCATAACTCAAGTTCACGCCTTATATTTCCATTTTATTCAAGCACTTTATGTCTATCCATTTGCTTTTAGCTGTCCCTAATTCATACTAGTTGTTCCTTTTTCTGAGAAATAATGACTTTAAAGATGAATCCATGAACTTAAGGATAATAAATGTTAATTTAGTAGAACTGACAGCTAGGAGGTTTTCTACCTTAGCAATTGTTGAACCAACCTCAATTTTGAATTTTTTTTTTTTTTGAAAGGTAATCAAAATTTTATAAATCAAAACAGGATATATGAATTATGAACCAGAAGAGATCCAATGAGCTTTGATTAAATGTCTTGATTTACCACTTTGTGCAGTTTGTTGTATCTTAGTTTACATTCTTGTAGTTCCTAGTTGCGGGATATATGAATTATGAACTAGCAGTTCTTTTGAAAGAGTGTATACTATATGAACGTCATGTCAATATATGATAATCATTAAAAGAAAATGGCTCTAGAAGAACTGATAAATTAGATGCTTGATGTAATTTTCATCTCGTCCCTTCAAACTAATGATCGAGAATTCAAATGCGTTCATTAAGGGCATATTTGGAAAGAAAAAAACTCCCCCTGTAAATATGTGAATCTCTGCTTTCTCTAATGCACCCTTACCTGAAGGATGAAATAGATATCGTTTTTTCAAATTTGTCCTTTATGTCAATTCACGAGAATTGTTAGCACTTTAATAATTTTTATATGATACCGACTTTTCAACTTTCACTTAAAACTTTTTGCCTTTCTGACTGAGAACATTCAGTAGTGGACGGATGTAGTAATTATTGTCATCATCTTTTCTGGACAATCCAAAAATGATGTAAGGTCATTAAATCGTGGACAAATATTCTGTAGTAGCAATGCATTTCTAAATTTGTTTATGCACTTTGGAACTAGTAAAGATTGTGAGCGCATAGATTACATTGAATTATCAGTTTGGTACAAATTTATTGATTCTAGACCAGGCTACAATTTAGCTTTTACTTTTCTCTATATTTTTTTCTCAAATCAGCTGTCATTTTATGCATTACTATTGCAGGGAGAGTTCGACTTATCAAGGCAAGAGAAAATATGAGTAATATTTCCATCGATGAGCTGCGTAAGTTTTTGTCTATAATTAAATTATTCATAAGTGATTAACTGTTGCTAGATCCTGAATTATTTTTGTTGGCAGGGGAGGATTTACTGTAATGGAACTCCAGTGGGAAAATATACTAGCATGTTTGGTAAGGTGAATTAGATGGTATTAAGACGAAAAAGAAGCTGAAATCTTGGTCCCATACATGACCCTTACGAGTATAACATTCTTCAAAGGTGACTAGCCGAAGAGCCATACTTCTGCTAGGAACTGTATTTAAAGACAAGTATGGATTTCTGCTCTTAGTTTTTGTTAGCAGGCACCTAAATATGTAGATTGTTTTCTCATATATTTTCCTCGAGTATTAATGCCCTTATTTTGAAAGTTGGGGTGATGGACTTGAAGTGGATTTCATTTTCTGTACCTGCATGTATGCAAGTGATATTACTACAACAAATGTAGGAAATTTGACATCTATTTAAGTGTGAAAATATATTCTGTTTTCATTTCCGAGTTAAGTTCTTAACCTTCTTTTCGAAATATGGTACCAGAGGTCTCTGAGCTTTTTTTTTTTCTTTTTAGCATCGTCCCAAAACCTTTCGAGTTCTTTCCATGTTGGTTCTGGGCAGACGATTTTCATCCACTTGACCAATAAAATTTCTTTAACATGAAGATGTATGCATTGGACTTTCAGCTTTTTAGAAGGTCCTTTTGTGTTAAAAATGAAGACTTCTTGTAAGAAATTTTTGAAAAGAAGGCTATATTTTTATTTCTCTATTTACTCTTATCCAATAAATTCCTCTTGTTTGAATTACAGATATAGAGAACATTATGAGGAAACGATTCTGAAAAAAAAGAAAGATATATATGCATTAAGAATTTGGTATATATATGTAACGCCAAAAGGGACTTTAGGTCTCATTAATTTCTGAAAACAAGTTGGAATATTATATATATATTAGAAAGAAAAAAAAAAGAAAAACTAGTTAAAAAATGACATTTCTTATTCTCATTGTACTAGTTGTAGTTGACAAGGAAGACGACTAAGTACTCATTCGGCCTTCAAGGTGTCTTCCTTTCAAGTATTAGTAGCTCTTCTATCATTAGATAATCTACTTCCTTGATCTTTTAGCACGGGACATATGTCAATTCCATACATAATTTTACAACTTTGCGTATTGACGAGAATGTTGTGAATTCACATACTATTTTTAATAAAGTTAATCCCTTCTTTCAACTTGTCAAAAAGGGTTTTAAAATGAGAAATTAGATCATTAAAGATGATTATTTTGATAAAATAAAAATAATAAATAAATCAGATGTAAACGTGGTTTATGTTTTACAGCATTTCGTTGTTATGGGATCCATAATTTTTATTAGATCTAGGTGATTAATCAGGTATTATGCATCTTTTGGATGCCATGAACTTTCACTTTTTACTAAAATTGTCGCAGGAAAAGCATTAGAATATTTTTAATATTTGTGGTTTCTGAACTACTTGAATAAAAATAGAATTAGTAGAGTAAAATTCGAGAAAATAATCGATTGTAAGCCACAAATATTTATGTGCATTTGTGGATTTGCATGAGGAATTACTCAAACATTCATTGATACTAGATCGACAGGCAGTAATGAAGAAGACCCAAAATCGGTATGCACTGTACAGGAATAGAAAATAATGAACCAAATTTATTCTTATCCAATACGATCGAGTAAACAACCAAAAAAGCCAAAAATGTGCAACTGACATTGGCTATTTTTTGACAAAAGAAACAAATCCCAAATAAAGAAATTCGATCTCCGACTCCAAAAGTACGAATTACAATGGGAACCAGTCGTCAAGTTCTCACAACAACAATTTTCATGGTTTTCGGGTTGATGCTCTCCATGATGAATTGGTCACTCGGAACCCTTCTGTTTATCATGGGACGGGGCAGGAAAGCAATGTAACCTGCAATGGCGACTGAATAGCCTCCTCTGACTTTCTCAGCTACAATGCCTCTGACCTTTGAATTTCTCCGCCAAAGCTTGGTCAGTTCCATCCAAGCTCGGTTTTTTCTGAACCTTCGTGGAAGGAGAAGCGGCTCACCGGAAACGGAATCGGTGGGTCCCACTATATCATTGAACCGAACAGCGGCTCGCTCTTTCATCGCAGAATCACCTGTCACCATATCGACGAAGCAACGCTCCAAGATTTGCTTTTTAACTGGTGTTTCACCTGACACACGATCGAGATACCCAACCCGGCTTTCAAACCTTGTGGGCAAGTTGGTGTTTGGGTTTCCTATAAGCTCATCTTGAGTGCAAATTCTTGGGGTCCCAATTCCTGCATCCACCAAGAACATTTCATCCCTTAAACGTAGAACTTTGGACTGCAAAGCAGTACCACTTTGCAAGAATATGCTCGAATTAGATCTTGAAAACAATCTGCTCATATATGTGCTCATCTTATGGGTCAATCTCGATTCTCAAGTTTCCCTGTACAGAGTAAGAAAATAAATTTTAGATACCCCAACAAACTTCTTTCTTGACAACTCAAGTAACAAAGTAATAGCAAAAAAGATTCATAAATCAAGCTGATATAACAAATACAGCAGTATATTCAATTATGTATGCCCAAGTAACTCTTCTGAAGGTTGGAAAATAAAGATCAACATCAAGCCCACATGACGGAAAATTGGCAATCAAGGCAGCCATCAACAACTTCTGGCAGCATTCATAGAGATAGAGCCACAAGTGTTTCAATTGTGCAATGTGAGATAAGCATTTAAAATTAAATATAAAGCTCGTGTGCCCCAGCTATAAAATAGCTAATAAGAGGTCACCAGATATAAAGAAAGTTAACTTTAGTTTTTGAGGTAAAACCCAGTTATAAAATATTTTTTTAGATTAAAAAAAAAAAGGACCATTGGTAAAAAAAAACCTTTTTTTATCGGGATCATCTGTGATATCGATCCTGAGTCCCTAACACCATGCTTCCAAATGCAATTCAAGTAATTCTACAACATTATGCATAGAATAATTATGTAATCTGCCACATAAGAATTCACTTTCTTCAATATATATAGAAAATGAGAAATACAAAGAAAACAGAAGAAGGTAGGGGGTAATAGAGATATTTTATACAAGAAATACATATTTTTTTATTCACAAAAATGAAAAAATTGACAAAGAAGATGGTGTTTGCAAATATAGTAAGCCTATACTGATTGAAGTGAATAGCAACCTAATTTACTGACATACCAATTTGGTTAGCGAATATTAGAAACAAAATATAGGCTAATCAGTCTTCCAGACTTGCTGATAAGCAAAAATGAGTGTATAATAGGATTAGGAGGAATGTGTTTCACCAGAGAACCAATTCTTAAGTTAGAGACATGAGAGAGTAAACTCTGTCGAAACCCATTTCTGGTATATCCTCTAATTCTGCTATAATGCTGTTCGTTGGGTTCAAATCAGTGGCCGAGTTTGAGGATGATTACTTTTCTACATTTCCAATATGCAAACCATATTTTTAATTTACTGTTCTATTCAGAATTTTTATTTCATTAGTGCACAGTTGCATCTTGGTGAAATCCACGATTTATTGAGGGAGATTAATGTTGATTCTAGTTTCTATAGATAGAATATTATGATTGTTAGAGATTGTAGGAGATTTGTTCTTTTCCTTTTTTATGTATTCCTTTTGTACTATAAAAGGGCTTGTTCATTGTACATAGAAGTAAGGAAAATTAATATAAAATATTTCCCTAGTCTGGTTCACATCTTCTACATGGTATCAGAGCGAGGAAGATGACAGACACTGCAGCCAATAACAGGGGTTCAATGACATCTGGGTCTGTTAATAGCGATGCAGAAATCACCTCTGCTGTGAGTGGAGGAATTGAAAATTCCTCATTCCAACTCATGATAGAAAAATTAGACGGGAAGATCTACTGAGAATGGGCACAATCAATCAAACTAATAGTGGATGAAAAAGGGAAACTTGTGTACCTCACAGGCGAGACGAAAATGCCAACCTCAACCGACACTGTTCTTCTTCGAAAATGGTGATCGGAGAACTCCATGGTGACTGTGTGGCTCGTCAATTCCATGAAACCAACAATTGGAAAAACTTAACTGTTCTTGCCCCACCGCGAAGGACGTCTGGGAAGCAGTGAGAGAGATGTACTCCGACGCTGAAAACTTTTCCCAAATTTTCGAAATTAAATCTAGGCTGTGGCAAATCAAGCAGGGAGAATGTGAGGTAATTGAGTATTATCTTGAGATGACGGCATTATGGCAAAAACTAGACTCGAATTCTGAAGAAAAATGGAAGTGCCCAGAGGACAACGTGTACTACAGGAAGAAATTGGAGAACAAAAGGGTTTTCGAATTTTTAGCTGGGCTTAATCGTGAGGTGGACGATGTTCGAGGCAGGATACTCAGTCAAAGCCCTTACCGTCACCGCAAGAAGTCTTCGCCGAAGTCGGGAGAGAAGAAACTACCGAAAGGTGATGATGAACGAGATCAGCATAACTGCTGGGATTGGGCTCGAAGCTTATGGCCTAAACGTGATGGGGAATGGGCCTCAAGTTAATGGGACCTTTCAAAATGTTAAAAACGGGCGAACTTATTTTCACAAAGAGGACAATTAATTATGGGCCCAATTACTCTAATATTGGGCTTGGAGCGGTGGGCTTTTATTCAAGAGAGTCAACTAGTGGGTTAAACTCAAAACAAAAAGGTCGACTTTGGTGTGAACACTGTCGAAAAATGGGACATAAGGAGACGTGTTGGGATCTACATAGACACCCAAAAGATTGGAAACCGAGGCAAAGTAATAGAAATCAGGGATATCAAGCGTCTATTGAGTATTCAACAAGAAAATCCAAAGAGTCCAGTGGGGCATTTAACTCGGAGCAAATGGAACAACTCTACAAAATGTTTTCTAGCCTCCAACCATCAACTCAGGCTACTAACTATAATCCTTCAGGCTCTTTAGCTCACAAAGGTAANTTGGAGCGGTGGGCTTTTATTCAAGAGAGTCAACTAGTGGGTTAAACTCAAAACAAAAAGGTCGACTTTGGTGTGAACACTGTCGAAAAATGGGACATAAGGAGACGTGTTGGGATCTACATAGACACCCAAAAGATTGGAAACCGAGGCAAAGTAATAGAAATCAGGGATATCAAGCGTCTATTGAGTATTCAACAAGAAAATCCAAAGAGTCCAGTGGGGCATTTAACTCGGAGCAAATGGAACAACTCTACAAAATGTTTTCTAGCCTCCAACCATCAACTCAGGCTACTAACTATAATCCTTCAGGCTCTTTAGCTCACAAAGGTAACTTTTTGAAAGCTTTGAAATCTACTATTCAATCCAAAACACCCTGGATCATTGACTCGAGAGCATCTGATCATATGACTGACTCCTACCACTTATTCTCTTCATATACAACGCGTGCCGATAATCTTAAGGTTAAAATTGTCGATAGTTCCTTATCGACTGTTGCAGGAAAAGGGAGTATCCAAATCTCTGATTCTATAACTTTAGAACCAGTTCTTCATGTTCCAAGTTTATCGTGCAATTTACTGTCTATAAGTCAGCTAACAAAACTTCCAATTGCTCCGCTAAATTTTTTCCATCTAACTGTATATTTCAAGACTTATCATCGGGAAAGACGATTGGCAGTGCTAAGGAAAGTGAATGACTCTACTACTTTAACGAGGCTAATGTGAGTAACCAATGTCAATTTAAAATTTGTGATTCTGCGTCTGTTCCCAAAGATGGTGAAATTATGTTATGGCATTTTAGGATGGGTCACCCGAACTTCAACTACTTGAAACGTGTACTTTTCTCTATTTTCATGAATAAAATGCAAGTTCATTTTCAATGTGAAATCTGTGAGTTGGCAAAACATCAACGAATGTCATTTCCAAAATCCATATACAAACCATCGAAACCATTTACAACTTTCATAGTGATGTGTGGGGTCCCTCACGAGTCTCAAATCGTACTCCTGCAAAATGGTTTGTTACTTTTATTGATATCCACATTCGACTTTGTTGGGTATACCTACTCAAAGATAAATCAGATGTCTGCTCCGTGTTCATCAACTTCTATTCCATGATCCAAACACATTCAAATTTTACATACTGATAATGGCACAGAATATTTTAACACTATCATGGGTAACTACCTTCAAACACACGGAATAATCCATCAAAGTTCCTGCGTTGACACTCCTCAACAAAATGGGATTGCTAAACGAAAAAATAGACATCTTCTAGAGGTTGCCCGTGCCCTATTGTTTACTATGAACATGCCTAAGACCTTTTGGGGTGACGCTATTCTTACATCCGCATATTTAATCAATCGAATGCCTAGTCGTGTCCTAAATTTTGAGACCCCACTCCAAAAACTTCAAACATATTTCCCAACGTCCCGACTCAACTCTAATATATCCCTCAAGGTATTTGGATGCACTACATTTGTGCATATTCACTCTCATCACAGAAGTAAACTTGACCCCCGAACTATTAAATGTGTCATGATTGGGTACTCTCCTACACAAAAAGGCTATAAATGCTACGATCCTTCCACGAAAAAGACCTTTGTAAGTCTTGATGTTACTTTCTTCGAGAATACTCCATACTTTCAAAAAACCTATCTTCAGGGGGAGAATGTTCATGAAGATCGGTTATTTGACTTCAGCCTCTCCCCCTCCCCTGCATCTATCTTACCATCCGAATATAGTATACCAATGCCATTAACAGAAGGGAACTTGAATCCAAGGGGAGATACGGAGAAACAAAATGATAAGGAGATACTGGTTTACTCAAGAAAGTCGAAATCAAAGAACATAGAGAACCTCACCTCTGAAGCATCAAGAGAGTCAGAACCGATGGTAGCTCCTGAACCTCAAAAAGCATTAGAGGTAGCTGATACAGAATTACCTATTGCTCTATCTGATGTCTGTTCCGTATTCATCAACTTCCATTCCATGATCCAAACACAATTCCAAACACAGATTCGGATTTTACATACTGATAATAGCACAGAATATTTTAACACTATCATGGGTAACCACCTTCAAACACACGAAATAATCCATCAAAGCTCCTGCGTTGACACTCCTCAACAAAATGGGATTGCCGAACAAAAAAATAGACATCTTCTAGAGGTTGTTCGTGCCCTATTGTTTACCATGAACATGCCTAAGACTTTTTGGGGAGACACTATCCTTACATCCGCATATTTAATCAATTAATTTGCCCAGTCATGTCCTAAATTTTGAGACCCCACTCCAAAAACTTCAGAAATATTTCCCAACGTCCCGACTCAACTCTAATATATCCCTAAAGGTGTTTGGATGCACTGCATTTGTGCATATTCACTTTCATCACCGAAGTAAAACTTGATCCCCGAGCTATTAAATGTGTCATGATTGGATACTCTCATATACAAAAAAGGCTACAAATGCTACGACCCTTCCACGAAAAAGACATTTGTAAGTCTTGACGTTACCTTCTTCGAGAATACTCCTTACTTTCAAAAAACCTCTCTTCAGGGAGAGAATGTTCATGAAGATCAGTTCCTTGACTTAAACCTCTCCTCCTCCCTTGTACCTATCTCACCATCCGAATATAGTATACCAATGCCATTAACAGAGGGGACCTTGAATCCAAGGGGAGATGCAAAGAAACAAAATGATAAGGAGATACTGGTTTACTCAAGAAAGCTAAAATCAAAGAACATAGAGAATCTCACCTCTGAAGCACCAAAAGAGTCAGAACCGATGGTAGCTCCAGAACCTCAAAAAAGTGTTAGATGTACTTGATACAGAATTACCTATTGCTCTCAGAAAACAAACACGATCATGTACTCTCCACCCTATTTCAAAATTTATGTCCTACAAACTTTCGTGCCTTTACTACTCATCTTGACAGTACTGTGCTCCTAAGAACAATTCAGGAAGCCTTGAGAATTCCAAAATGGAGAGAAGCAGTCTTGGAAGACACGCGGGCATTAGAAAAAAATGAAACTTAGGTGATAATGGATTTACAAAAAGGAAATAAACATGTTGGATGCCAATGGGTCTTCAATTTGAAATGCAAAGTTGATGGAACAATTGAACGGTATAAAACTCGGTTGGTGGCAAAAGGATATACACAAACTTACGGTATTGACTATACAGAAACATTTGCTCCAATGGCAAAATTGAATATAATTCGAGTCCTATCGTTTGTAGCAAATTTGGATTGACCACTTCAGCAACTAGATATCAAGAATGCATTCTTGAATGGAAAGTTAGATGAAGAAGTATACATGACATTACCACCAGGATTTGCAGGGATTTACTTTGTTTAGCCCATACATTACTGAAAAATCTTTATATGGACTTACGCAGTCACCAAGAGCGTGGTTCGACAGATTTGCATAAGTGTTGAGTAGTCAGCGATATCATCAAGGACAATCAGATCACGCCATGTTCCTTCAACTGTGTGAAAATGGTACTAAAGTTATTCTAATCGTATATGTTGATAACATTATTTTGATAGGTGACAATATAGTGGAAATGGAAAGATTAAAGAAAAGTCTTGCCATTGAGTTTGAAGTAAAAGACTTGTGATCACTGCGATATTTCTTGGGAATGGAAGTAGTCAGGTCTCGTAAAGGCATCAGTGTATCACAACAAAAGTATGTACTTGATCTTCTATCTGAAATCGGCATTCTTGGATGTAAACTTAGTGATGCACCAGTAGATGTGGGAAATAAAGTTGAAGATGGAGGAAAGCCAATAAAAATTGACAGCTATCAGAGACTGGTTGGAAAACTAATCTATCTATCACACACCAGACCTGATGACATCGCATTTGCAGTTAGCTTGGTAAGTCAACAAGTGCATTCTCCGAAGGAATGTCACCCAAAAGCAGTCTTTAAGATTCTCAGATATCTTAAGGGGTCCGCAGGAAAGGGGCTACTCTTCAAAAAGTGTAAAAGGAAAGGAGTAGAAGTTTTCACAGATGCAGATTGGGCAGGTTCGATGGAAGATAGGAGGTCTGCTACTGGCTATTGTACTTTTGTATGGGAAACTTAGTAACATGGAGAAGTAAGAAACAGAATGTAGTAGCCAAGTGTAGTGCAGAAGCCGAATTCAAAGCTGCTGCACAAGGAATATGTGAGGATTTGTGGCTGAAGAAGCTTCTAGAAGAACTACACATCACCATAAAGTTACCAATCAAGCTCTTCTGTGATAATAAAGCAGTAATCAATATCTCTCTTAATCCAGTTCAACTTAAAGAAAAGGTTGAGGAAGGAACTATTTGCACGACTTATGTTCCTATACAAGCACAAATTGCAGATGTCTTCACCAAAGGACTACCCAAACAGAAGTTCGATGAGTTCATTTTCAAGTTGGATATGATTAATATCTATGATCCAACTTGAGGGGAAGTGATGAAATCCACGATTTATTGAGGGAGATTAATGTTGATTCTAGTTTCTATAGATAGAATATTATGATTGTTAGAGATTGTAGGAGATTTATTCTTTTCCTTTTTTATATGTATTCCTTTTGTACTATAAAAGGGCTTGTTCATTGTACATAGAAGTATGGAAAATTAATATAAAATATTTCCCTAGTCTGGTTCTCATCTTCTACACATCTTCTTTAGCGATTATGAGGCTTAAATTATTGGTTCAGGTCTGAAATGTAAATATTTCCAAGTGTTCTCATTCAGACCCTAAAACTAAACCAATTATCTCTCTCTCTTTTGGCTTTGTTTGGGAATTCCCAAAAACTAGGACCATAAACCTCAATTCAGACCAGAAATTGCTAAGCTAATTACGACAAATCTCATTTCACTTTGATCTCAGTTCACCTCAAATATGAATCAATTAGTGCTTTAACACAATGTTTATTTATTTATTTATTTATTTTTCATTTAACATGCCAGTGAGGTTACAAGAGGACTTTTTTTTTATGGATAATTGACTACAACCCATCTTGAAATCCATAATGAAACAATTTAACAAAGTAGGTCTAACTTGCAAATAAACATAAAATAAAGCAATAAACTAACAAATAATAAACTCGTCCCAGGGGTTATTGACATAAAAAACCCGTAATTAAAACTAAAAGCATATTTGAAGTCGGCAAACTTGCATCTAGACTACTAGATGTTACGCTAAATGTCAATTATCAAAAAGAAAACATGTACGAGATCACAAAAATCCAAATGAAACATATTTAATACAACGAAAAAATAATCTAAGGGTCCGTTTGATTGCAAAGGTGGAAAATGGGTGGAAAGAAAATGTTTTACTGGGAATTGAATTGCCTAAAATTTATTTTACTGAGAATTGTAATTAATTGTGTTTGA
>CAIGRH010155200.1:0-15953 GCA_903798295.1 Fraxinus nigra | reverse complement strand
AAAAAAAAAAAGAGAGTATATTTTTGCAACATGTCAAATAAGATCCTTTAAAATGTTCTGCAACTTACATTACTAAATTTATCTCTTTTAATATGAGCATTTGTGCCCAGTTCATACAGGGCTTTCTTTCCAGAAATTTCGTTTTACTTGTTATTTATTGTTTGCTTATCTGTTTTCTGTCAATATCGATAAATAACCTGGACTGGGTTGCTAGTGATTCACAGAACAGATGGGCTACAGTCTGACACCTATTATCAAGAACTAGATAAAATTAAAGGCACAAAACCTTGCAGTTCATAAGTTAAGAAAAAGCACAATCCTGCATGCATTAGATGCCCAGATAAGTTCATTCATATCAATAGTTAGATTCACGGTTTAAAATATCCTGACTTAGGCACGTCTCAGACGAACAAAGAACATCTCAAGGCACTAATCGTGAGGCAGTCTTTGGAGGTGCACACCTCAATCGAATGAGGCACCAGCTTCAAAGCTTGTGAGGCATGTATTCCTTAATTGTCCAAGCTTATTTACTTTGCTTTAGGTGTGGACCCACAAAACATTAAAAATTCTAATTGACCCACTTTCGGAATAACCCACTGCCCTCATTAAAAAATTGTGTTTCTCATTGACCCAATTTGTAAATAGTCTATTGACCCACCAACTAAAGTAATAGTTTCCTTTTTGTTAGTTTATTTGCACACTCAAAATAGAATGTTTGTGAGTTATTATGCACCTATTTTTGCATTAATTTTGACATTTTTTTGGTTTACTATTAGGCTTAAGCCTCAAACTTATGTCTGGGCAGCCTTGGTACCCGATCACACCTTTTAAAGGTTGGTTAAATTACATAACTCCAATAGAACTGAAAAGCATGAGTTTATGGAAACTCAGGAATTTTGTCCTAATCCTATCTTCTCGGAGAAAGTAGAGCACTTGCTTTAATAGTTTTAGAAGAAAAACGTAGAACTATGCTTTCAAAATATAATTATAGGCCTATGCAATAGTGCTTATTGAAATAAAAGTAAATAAAAGCGAAGATACAATAAAGATTCCACTTTAAACTTTCTCAAGTCATTAAGTGTAGGAGATTGGCTTTAAGTTGGAGGCGAGGCATCGATTGCATGGGCTTGTGCCTCTTCTAGTTGACCCAAGTTTTGGGCACTTTTGTCACCTTACCTAAGCGAGAGTCCTTATTTCGATGAAATCCCTGACCCTCAAGCACAGTCTTCATATATAGAATACTCTAATAAGCCATCAAATTAAGTAAAATCAACAAGTGGAACAAATGGATAATAAATTGGCCCGCTTTTCAGATTTTGGGAAAAGTCAAATACATCTTTAGCAAATGTTGCGATCAGCCAGACAAAGCATTAGAAAGCCAAAACTGAGGCGACAAAAAAAGGTACCACAGCCAAATGGTTCACAAAATAATTGCTAACCACATGCATACACAGGAAAACTATGGGCAGCGCATGAACACCATAACAACTAAAGATATATTAGTTGAAACATAGTAAAACAGCATGAGAATACTCTAAGTTTAAAAGACAGAAATGGAAACCTGAAATATATCCCTTATAACAGCATAATATATGCTATCTTCCACTTGAGTCGATGCAGAAATTCTCCTCCTTAACTCATCTACTCTGGTGAGAAATACATTCAGGTACTGAAATAGCAATTCGATTCCAATTCAGACACTAATGTAACCCCAAGAGTTACAGCTTTACAATTTCAAAATAAAATCCTAAAGGGAAAAAAAAATAGTTGAAGCAAACATGTGTAATTGTTCATTGGCACCATACATTTCTTCAGACTATGTACACATTTGCATACAAATAAATGACGGATTCCCATCCTCACTTTTAAATTTAAGAATATGAACCAAAGATGTTTAAATATATGAACAATAGATACTACCAGTGCATCCCCCCTCTTCCCTCCCCCTACACTTGAAAAAACAAAAACTAAAAAAGCCAACAAATAACGCTCACATTGAATAAGAAATAAAACCAAACACGCTTTTGTGTGCATCCCATCTATTGGCTTTCTATCTTGCATATCCGATGTGATCTCCAGTTACCCATTTCCCGTAGACATGATAATCAAAGGTCTACACATTTCTAATCACAGATTTGGATCCAAAGAACCATTGGTGAGACATAACAAAGTAAATCTTCCCAAGAACTTCACTCACTCTTAAATAATTTACTCTGTTCACAATCTGATCTCTTATGGGGCATCTCCATTAAAAGAAATGGGACTCCTTGAAGAGTGATGACATTTACAGCAGCAGGTATAGTGGTGAGGAAGTTCTCATATTAAAGCCTGGAGTTGGAGGAGGCTGAATACAAATTCTTAAGGAACCCCACACCCTCATATTGTTGAAACTTGAAAGCCAGTTGCCTCTTTAATTTTAGAGAGGTCAGTAAACCACCTTGTCGTTTACCCTGAAATAAAGGGTATTCTTTTTCATTGTAATGCCAGGTTTGATGGAGCGTAACAATTCGTAAGTTGGGACGAGTATATATTAGTACAAAGAATTTGTCACAAAATTGACTGAGGAACTTGCGACCATCTACCCAGGTTGAACTTCAAACAAGAGGTTTTATCATGATTACAGGGATTCAAGGGTAGAATGAATAGCATGAATTTGCCACTACCTGATGAATGCAGACAATCCTTGGCTACTTACTGAACTATAGAATGCTTCAACAATATTTGCTAATATATGGCTCTAAGATTACAAAATACAAAAAAGAATCCACTAGGAAAAAAATTAATAGCATGAGTTCATTTCATGTCTTCATGCTTTGTTTGTCAATAATCCTTCTAAATGTGGAAGAGTTTTGGACCCTATTACCTTTTAGAAATTCCTTCAGCTCTTGAACACATCATCTTCATCAATCTGTAGCTTCATTAATCCCTCAATTCCAGGAAAAGGAAAAAGACATCCCATATTACCCACGAGTTGACATTTTGTCTTCATACCTTACTAGTCTAGATTTATCTCCCCATTTTCAAAGATTATTGCCCCTTTCCAACCAATATAGATCCATGCTTATGTATTTGAATTCTTGAAGCACGCTCGCAACAATAAAAGTAGACATTTTGTCTTCGTACCTTACTAGTCAAGATTTATCACCCCATTTTCAAAGATCTATTGCCCCTTTCCAACCAATATAGCTCCATGCTTATGTATTTAAATTCTTGAAGCACACTCGCAACAAATAAAAGTTAATATGAGCTAGGAGAGTTTCACCAAATTTGTCAAGGTTTATATTAAGTAGCTTTCAAAAAGATCCGGAGAGGGCTTCACATGGTGGTCCTTGTTCTTATGAACAAAGGAAATCATCTCCTCATCTTCAGACAATGGAGCATAAAATAAAGGAATCTGTTCACACATTAACTAATCACACCAAAGAATACAAGTTACCTCATCGAAGCTTGAGAATGTGCATTGCAGTGACTTCTCAAATACCTGAAATGTGAAAGGAAAAGAAAAGCATTGTTTAAGCAGAAGAGCCCAAACAAAAAGAAAAATTTATATATAGGAGGTAGCAACACAAATAAATTAGCAAATGACTTCAACCAAAGGCATCACATTTGCTCACAAAAACAGGGAAAGAGGAAGAGCAGTACAACTTAACGTGAAAAGAAAAATAAAAGAAATTTGTATTTCGACAAAGACAAGCAGCAGCATATCCAACGTTGAATGAGTAAAAGGAAACAAAAACGAGGAATAACTTCAGCATACTTTCAAACAGAAAAAAATGTAGATTAAATGAGTGGATACAGCTTATCTCAAGCTTTGACTGTGACAAATGTCAATCTACATTTTATTTTCACTTTCATTTTCAATTGCATAAATATTAACTTCAAAATAGCATATTGGTTTATATGGTTGAATTTCAAAACTTGGTGCATCATGAATTCTGATTCAAGGTCAGCCACAATTGCAATATAAGGGCACCTAGTTCTTTTGAACAAAAAGGTGAGATTTTGGTTTTTTATGCAAGTGGTTTTGCCGTTAAGTGTGGTTAGACTAATGATGCACCGACACGGACACATGTCGGATATGCCGACACACGATTTTTCAAAAAAATAAAATTACACGACACGTTGCCAATACATTCATTAAGTTCTTTATTTATATAGTATAAATTTAGTTTTATACTTGTTATTAATTTTTTATTTTTTTGTTGAAGATAAAGAAGGAAAAATGATCTTGGTAGAGTACTCGAGGAGTGTCAATATCTGACAGTGTCAAACACGTGTCGAATGCAGACATGCTATTTTAGTTAAAGTGTTCGTGCAACAAATGTGATTACATTCATTACTCAGACAGATTTTTGAACCATTATCATAGGATGGTAGAAAGCTTAAGAAAGGCAGTAACATCATGACATCACAACATATTGTGAAGGTTATTAATGTGATAAATTAAATAATTCGTTATTGCTTGCCAAAGGGAACATATTGTAAGTCCATAACACATAAAGCATGCACACAGAAATATATTCATGGCATATTAATTTGCATGTGTTGTCATACTCAAAAAATTAGAGAGATTCAGAAGTTTAATCCAAGGAAGAGATTAAAATAATGGTTTTCGGTTAAGGCTAGAATCAAATCCCTTCTTCACTCTTTTAGATGAGTGAGAAATGGCCAATAATGTGTTTCTATAAAAATATTGAAGTAATGAACTTTAAGTCCACAATTGACTGAATCTACCTAGAGAAAAAAAATGATCTATGAGAATTAAACCACAAATATTTTGGAGCATGTTTAAAGAGAGTCTAGTAACGGACACTTGATAATTCTTCCTCAGAAGCATGGCATCGTTCTAAGCAGAGTAAATAGCAAACCCACAAGTCTCCAACCCAGGGACAGTTTCTTGTTGCCCTGTTATAAATGTCCCTTACAATTTTCGAGGTCTGAAATACATGATACATCAAGATGTCATTTGTATAATCAAAGACAACATAAAATTTATCAAGGAGGAAGATGAGAAACAAAACCTTGAATGTCTTATCCAAGTACCGAGTATAATCAAGCCATAGATCAGAGGATATAGGAAACTCAGTTATAGCACGCTCATACAGGATATTTACACGAGCTGGATCCCCTGATGACTGCTCAAACTTCAAGTAAGTCTGCAGTGAAATGAAAAGCTCCGTAAAATTTACTAGAGTATTATGTTGATGATCACTATGAATTAACCTTTTAAGTTTTTTGAAACTAAATGCAGCAGCTTTTATTTATATAGTAATACTCAACTGGTGAGGCATCCCCTCAATTTCAACTTCTAATTGCCCTCAAAATTCATAAAATCCATGAGAAGTTAGTTTTTTGACATTACGCACATTTTGAGATGAGTTGAAAGAGGAATTCCTAATACTTACGTGGATAGATAAATTTAAAAAGAAAATAAAGTAGCAAGCTCTTAAAATGTGAAGAACATATAACCTGACACCAGCCATTTACCATATAATATTGTATGAATACAGTATGATTTTTTAATAATTAGAGTGAAAAGTTAAATTAAAAAATACCAGAACGAATAAATTGTAATATAGAAATAAGGAATAACACGAATACAAGTATAACTTTGGATTTATATACTGCATATTGGTGTGTTAGAATATATAGACATGCATTTTCTGCCGTTATTAATTTATCTTGCAGCTCTTTTAAATATGCTACTAAGTAATTCAATTACAGTTATCATATAATATAATTTATTTTTTTTGATAGAATTATCATATAATATAATCAATATTTAAAAAATAGTCAGTCAGATTTCATGACAAGTGTTCATAGAATTTACATACATCCCAAATTAATCCAAAATATAATAATATAATAAACTTAAAAATTATTTTCACAAAACTCAATTCCAGATAAAAAATGAAAAATTTAACATTTTTTTTCAAGCTAAAGCTATTGCTATTAGATTTGGTCAACTAAAAATATTATTCTCTAAATATACACTGGATACCTGTATAAGGTGTGTACCATACATCTCCACATGAATGACTCACATATTCTTCTTTGAATTCAGAAAGTGTATGCAAACCAGGAATAATCAAATATACACGTATACTATATGATTTCTATTACCAGTACTTGCTAGCTGAGTATTTACTAGCTATAATCACTATAATAAGATTTCTCACTGGGCTACAGATTTTTGAAATATTCCATTCTTTTCTCTCTTCAAATATTCGTCGAACTAATATTAATATAGAACATAGAGAAAGAGGTGACCTAGAGTCATGTGAATGAGTTAATTAACAAGTATTTGAATCTTTCTAGGTTAATTATGAATGTCTTCGTAGGTGAAATAGTGAGAAGTTGAAAAGAAATATCCGTGTAGTTGACCCACACAATCATGTGTAAAGCTTTGTTGTATTCAGCTGAGTGAGCTTCTGTTTTTGGTGTGGGATGGTAAACGTTAAAAAGCAAGTACACACCATGAATTCTTTAAGTTTTTCGGAGTCATCTACATCCTTTTTGGAAAATATTTCTTCAAAATCAGCACGAGCATTCAGCATCCCCAATGCCCTTTGATATGCAGACACAAAATGAGAGGGAAGACCATCGCATTTGCTACTATTGACATCCACAGTGACCCCCTGATCTGCTTCCCAGGTCTTGTACGTAAGAAGAGTTGATGTCATGTCAACAAGGGGAACAGATAACTGGCGATGGAACAAATTCCGTATTCTCTGTATCTGCTTTTCTCTAGCCTGCAAAAGACAACTTCAGCTTAATGTGAGACTTATCTGAGCTGAAAAAGGTTCTAATTATCAAGAAACAACTTATTTTTAAGGCATAGTCTAACGGCTGCCAATTAATAGTTCATCAAGGCAAAATCCAATAACTAATAAGTTCTTTCATACAATACATATCCCTACTGTTGAGTATGAGCAACTTCTCACCTATAAGGGGATGATATCTTTTGTACAAAGCGGAGTCTTCAGCACTTGTAGCTTAACAAAAACAACAATATAAGCCAAAAGGCAGGGAAGGGGTTGGGATAAAAAGAGATCATGATCACAGTCTTAAAATCCTGAGTAGACATGATTAGTGAATGTCTCCTTATTTACAACAAATTTAGATCAGACTGCACAAAAGGGGGAGAACCTATCTAGAAGTCATTTCTAATGAGGAGAGGGAAAATCTTCCCTAACACCAGGCAAGATCAAATACTGAGTCCATTGCACAGACAATTTTTTCAAAAAAACTGAAAAAGACAAAAAATAAATTGAATAAAAGCCTAAAAAGTAGCAGTTCAAATTGTTTATATATTTACTCGCTCCCACTATCTACTCCAAACATCTTCCTTCTCCTTATGTTGGGTATATTTAATAAAAGGTTGTTTTGCTAGGACACAGGGATGTATCTATACATGGGCAGATCAAGCATTGGCAAGAGCCTACCCAGCCACAATAAAAGGGAAGTTTTAATATGCCTATCCCTTTCCTACCCCTAATCTCTTCTTTTCTTTTCACTCATTCATTGGCCCCTTACACCTTCACCATTCGTTGCTCAGAACGCTCTAGACAGTAAAATCTTCACAATAGTAGCATTTCATAGAGCTTTTGATTTTATTCCTTAGTAATTTTATCTTGCCTATAGTTGAAGGGGAACTTGGTTCCCAATATATTTTATTAATTTGTGTTAGGAATGTTGTGTTGCTTTTGAGGTTGGTTTAGTCTTTATATAGAGGGAAAAATGCTGAAATATTTTAACAACATTAGAGTTAGAAACATATCACTGTTAGCCTTGTTGGTGGGCATGTCTGCTAGCTAGGTGTGTGTTAGCTTTTAATAAATAAAATTCTCTTACTCTCAAACTCCGCATAAAAATTTATTTCTAGCACCCTATTGTAAATTCCTGGCTATTCCCAGGTATCTATAAATAACTTTCACATTTCACAAGGGCAACATAATGCTCGAAACAAGTGGAATTCCTGATTGATAATGTGTAAAGTTTTTTGACAAAAAATACGGTAAGTAGTGCCTCATTCTTTTTAAAGAAGAACGCCACATAATGGAGCGTTTGGCTGGGATTTGGTGAAAAGAGCGAGTAGGCTCTAATACCAAACTGATCCAGAGCAAAGCATGAAAACGAAAACTAGAAAGAAAGAGAGAAGACAGAAGTAGAAGCACAGAGGCAAGAGAAGAATTGTAGGTGAAAGTTCAATATCAATCAATATATCAATAATCATTTAAATAGTCTACATAACTCAAAAGGACTAGTCTTTTTATACTTAAATTTAAAAAATCGATATTAAAGGTGGAAACTTAGCAAATTAATGGAAACGGAAAATTATCTAATTTAAAACTAGTAACTATGAAAAAAAATAAAAAATAAAATTCTAACCTGCTTCATTTTATTTTTTTTTTGGCTAAAATGCATGTCTAGTTTCAAGGTAAGCCTTACAAGACCACATTAGCTTGTATAATACATGTTCATTATTAATATAGAAGCAATCAACAAACACAAACACAAAAACTAAAGACTTTTTCATAATCAGTCCCAAGCTCGAGCACAGGAGGGCTGCGATAGGTTTATAGCCAACGTAAACCTTCGTCAATCCTATAACATGAATTTTAATAGACAGAAAGTCAGAAACAATAAATTAAGAAAATTTAACTTCCACAAGGACAGTGAGGTATTTCAAGTTCCTTACTCGATCCAACTTGCAAACTATAATCAAATTCCTCTTATGAACATCTTAGAGTGCAACTCTAGATTTACCATCCACATTATAAATTCTTTCAAATTTATATTTTAAGAAAAAGGAGATTGCATGACAAAGAGGAAGAACTTTTGCGCCCTCTGAGTGACAAACAAATCCCCTTTTGCCTTAGCTCCATTTTTGGGACTACAAATCAGCCGGAACTGCACTATTCACTACACTCCCGCCAAAAGATTCCAATATCCATGAATTCAGATGTAATAACCTCTATATGAAAATGACCAAAAAACTGAAAATGTATATCTCATGCTAGCCCAATAATGAAGAAAACCGCACACGCACAAAAAAAAGCCACTATACATAATTCCTGCACAAATAACATGACATTCAAACCGTGGATATTGGTCATACACCAATATCACACAGGAAGACAAAAAGTCATTATATGTAGCTACAGAAAGAAAACTGAGCTAAAGTTCCCACCTCAGAGTCAGTTTCTTCAATAGTGAGAAAAATAGCTTGTTCAAACTCCCTGTATAATTCCCATATACTGCAACCCTCAGCAACGTGTAACCCAGCAGCAGTAATAGCACGCTCAAAGAGATTTCTCGCCTTTGAAATACCAAGAGTAGAACATTCACGGACCGATGTATCATACTCTTGAACAAAATTTAAGTAGTCACACCACAGGGCAACGGACTGCAAAGAAAAAACATCAGTCAATTTTTTACTTGCATTGACCTCTGAAACATCATGATAGTAAGCAAGCTGAGTTAGAATACTGCAGAATTACTTCCAGTTGATAAGTTGGACAAGCATTCTTTTTTCCAAATTTTCCACGTTTAGCTTCCATTTGGGAAGAATTTATAAATACATAAAAATGAATGGTGGAAAAGTGGTTAGTAATTAAGATCCATTGGAATGTGAACTACCCCCATCAAATTATTTGGGCCCACTCGTTATCGGTTTTCTTATTGATAATGCTACGATGCCCTTAAAGCCTATGAGATGTTTGGATGTTTCAAAATTTCACGTACATGCATAAGATAAATGATATCNGTTGATAAGTTGGACAAGCATTCTTTTTTCCAAATTTTCCACGTTTAGCTTCCATTTGGGAAGAATTTATAAATACATAAAAATGAATGGTGGAAAAGTGGTTAGTAATTAAGATCCATTGGAATGTGAACTACCCCCATCAAATTATTTGGGCCCACTCGTTATCGGTTTTCTTATTGATAATGCTACGATGCCCTTAAAGCCTATGAGATGTTTGGATGTTTCAAAATTTCACGTACATGCATAAGATAAATGATATCCCCTTGAAAATGAACTTTGACCATTTATAGATGATTTATGAATTTTGCCAATCGGAGGCTTAATTTTTTATCTGTAAAAAACAGCAGAAGGATAATTCGTATGAGGTTCTACAGTTATCCAGTTTCTTCTTGACTATGTGCTTGCAAGTATAATGCAGAAGAGATGAAGCTGGATCCACTCATTTTTACACCCTTTTCGCGATCCTCAGCCCCCGGAAAAAAATATTCATCTAACCCTAATTTCATGGCTGAAGTAGATAGCACCTAATAGAATACATCCTAATAAATGTTGTATATTCCCTAATTTATATCATATTTACAAACAACAGAGAGGTACTATTAAATCCCAGAATATCGCTCTATTCTCATGTGCTCTCGACTTACGGATCTAAAAGGGCCACCGTTTCAAACTAAGTTACCTCCATGCTAATTCAAGGACAAAATATTGATATCATACAACTATGCCAGGATGCGAAACTGGCAGCTTATTAAAGAAATAGTGACATATTCACCAGCATCAAAGATTGAAAACTCAAAGTACCACGATTCGTTTTTTTATCAATCTTTGCAAAGTCATTGAAATAGGATGCAACTCTTAATTAGAAGTTCTACATTTTTTTGTGAATATAGAGTTCAAACACAAAGCAGTCCTCTAAGATTAAAGGATAGAAATCTACACAAGTGAATCATAGAGGAAAAGGAGAGTTGTATGCATAGAAATATATACCTATGGGTTGAATTGGGTATAATACAGTACTTGAAAATAAATGTGTAAGCGCAATTAGCAGTCAGAACTGAGTGCACCCTTCTGTATACGAGTCTATGTTTTAGTTCTTACTTCTGTTATACATGTTTAACTATGTTTCTATCATTACCTACTCAGTGGATGAAGTTGCTGATATCATTTACCAGGAGAGCTGATACAAGCTTGGCTCAAAGAACAAATAGGCCAACCACGAAGCCCAACTCAAGCTAGCTCATTCACCCTACTTTAAGTTCATGGTTCTGGACAAAAACTATTAAAGGATACAACAATCTAATTGTATAACAAACATGATATAAGACATTGTGATAACGACCTTCTCTCATATGTCTTCATTAAACTGCACCTTAATGTGTAAGAATCGCTTTTTCTTTTCCTTTAGCTTCATATTTCTAAAAGATGAAACAGAGATGTATTTTACTTTGAAACTACAGGTATCTCACTCGGGGATATAATTAATTTTACAAGGGTTGGGTCAGGAATTTGGGGTAGGGGATACTTATCAATTCACTTTTCAGAAAGACAGAGACTTGGCCATAAGCACCAGAACAAACCAGATAATCAGAAAGCCCTCGCTCATAAAGCTTTTCCACCGCAAGGAAAGCATCCTCTCTGTAAAAGAATGCAGAAGGAAAAGTAAAATGAACAAAAGTAAGCGTTGAGAAAAGCAAAAAGACTATGAATACCGAATTATGACACAATAGAGCAACCAGCGATATTTATCCTGTATTTGAATATATCAAATTACAATTAAAACAAATACAAAAATGTGCACAAGACTCCTAGAGGAAGAGAGAGAAGCAGAGCAACTTTTGCAATGTTACAGCGTATATCTAGACAGGCAAACCACATATTGCAATTATTAGCATAGACATTGAAATATCTTGAGCAGAGTCCCCCCATAAACCAACCACCACTGAGAAACTTACCACAAGTCGGTGACAAAACAAAATATTGCAATGATGCCAAACAACATATATTAAGTTGTTCACAATTCAAAAGAAGATTTTGCCTTCAGCTTTGCAGAAATCTATAATATATTAAATGTCACATCAAATGGACATCATTCTTTGGACGATTATACCCCTATTACAATTCAATTATTTCAATAATATCTTACTTTTCATTTTTCAATATGTATTTAATTTACAAACTGTAATAAATACTATAATTAATATTCAATTAATTAACATCCACATTTATTTAATTAATATTAATTAGAATTTCACATTTACGTCCACGTCCATGTCCCTGTTATTAATTCTCAATTTATAAACATTCACGTTCATTTAATTAATATTTATCTTCATTTATGCATTTCAGTGTTATTAATTCCAATTATAAGTTAATTAAAATTCACAATGCATTTCATTATTCACATCCATGTATGCTAATTAACATCTAATTTTATTTAATTGAAAATTAAATAAATGATTCAACATTATCGTCGTATATATTTTTTCTCGTATTAAATATAATTTAATTAACATTCACGAATATTCAAATATTAATTTTACAGCATTTATAAAGCATTCATAGTTCAACGTTGACTAGTGGACATAAAAACTACAATTCATCATCTTAATGGAGACATTAGTAGAGATAAATTTAACCAAATAGTAACATGTCACGTGTGTGAATACAATGTACATATACACACACACACACACACACTCCCCAAATCGGAGTTCTCTAGACAGTAAGATGATTTATTTTAATTTCAAGATTATCCTCTAGAATTATTGGCAATGTATTATCTCTTCATAGTCCTACTTCCCGCCTCAATATCCATTTCCCTATACCTTGCGTTTATGTAACGAAACCTCTTCTAGCAAAGGAAGAAGTGGAAGAGAGCAAGATAAGTCTAAACTCTAATGAGATGCACTGAGTTCTAATAAGATGAGATATTCCATACCTTCCACGAGGTAACATGGGACAAGCTTCAGTTGCAAATTTCAGCCTCTCCCAAGCTTCCCATTACCTAGTCAATTTTTTATTCCCCAACCCCAGTATAACATTTATCTTCCTTCTTTCATTTTATTTTCTGCTTCCTTTTATTTTCATAAATCAAAATAGATTGTCACTAAAAATCTTTAGAAGTATCTCTGACTTCAGGAGAATATCAGTAATAACAAAACACATATCTGTGATAAAAAGGATCATTAAGAAATAGAACAACAATGACAAAAGAAAAGTCAGAAATAAATATAAGCAGATGATGTTATGAGTCAAAATTTCGACAACAAAACAAGCCATCGTGCTAGTAATGACATCCACTGCAATAATAATTCTTCAAGAACAATAAATACAAGCATATAACTTAGTGGAATATAACAAAAAGTTGATACGAAAAAATACCCAGAACACATGGTAGTCTCATCCTTAGCCCACTCTCGCCACATTTCAGGACTTAGAGGAAACAGCGCGCTCATTGCCTCCCTTGCTTGTCTCAGCTTATCTATATCCCCTTGCTTCCTCAAACGTTTAATATACTACATAACCACAGAAGATAAAAATAAATCCACATTACCGGTAAGAAAAGTTATCTTCTAGTTCATTCATGGACGAACAAAATGTCCTACAGATAGAAAAGGTAACAACATTACGCATTAACTTTACATTCGACTGACCAAGTAATAAAAAGTTCAAAGAATGAAAAGTCATCAAACAACCACCTCCATAGCTCTTGAAAACTAGAGTCTCTACTATTTTGACAAAAAAAGGCATTAATTATTAAAGCTCATCTTATAAGTTATAACACATAATTGAAGGACCAAAAACGATGTGAAAACCTTCAACTTCAAATCGTTAACTTAAAAGAAACTATGACTAATTACAGCTATGATGTATAACAATATAAATATCACCACAATTTCATAATTAACTTCGAAACTTTCAAAATATCAAGAGAAACTTCATTTATCAAAAAATCATTAATCATGGACCAATAATACAAGTGTGTGAGTGAAGAGGTGCGTTATCAGTGTTTACTTGAACATGAGCGTCGTAATTGGAGGGATTATTGTAGAGCTCCAATTCTAGGGCTTCAGCTTGGGCCTTCTCTTGAGTTTCGTCGTCGGAATCGGAATCGGAATCGGAATCGTCACTAGGTTTCTGAACATCGGGCATATGTTCTTCGTTTCCATTTGCAGCTCCTTCTTCTTCTTTAGAGGGCTGAGGATCAACTACGGTTTCAGTGTCCGCCATTTTTACTAATTTCGAGCTTTTTGGTTTATGTGGAATTAACGGGCGGCGACTCAGTGAAGATCGGGCAAAATAATACAAGGGATACTGAGATTTACGGGTGGAGCCGTGGGGTTAAAGCATGTTTGGGTTTGGCACTGTTTGTCGTCCATTTTCTTTTCTTAAAATTCTTTTTTTAACCAAGCCATGTTTGGTATACATTAAAATTTCCATTTTCATTCTTTTACTCATTTTTAACCACATATTTTTTAATAAAATAATATTTTACATTACGTCAATAATTTTTCTTTCTTTTTCATCCATACATTCTCTATCAACCTACTATTCCAAAAAAATTCTTCCAAAATAATGTGGCTCAAACACACAATTTTGACATACAATGATGAAATATTTTGTACGTAAATTTAAAATTTTTCTTTTTTTAACCCACATTCTCTAAAAAAAATAGGGTGAACATGGTCCAATTCGGTTGATTTAGAACTAAACCCAAATTTCTGAGTATTTAGTAAATGGAACCGTTGGATCCAAATTTAATTATAGAATTATTCGAGTTTGATTCCATTCGGTTCTCAAATTTCGTACAATAATAATTTTTTTAATATTTACAACAACACTGTTACTTCAACTGATAACATGTTCAATTTTAGCTTTTATAAAGTAATTTAATCAAATCTTGTGATATTTGTTGTGCATCTTTTTATTGAATTTTTCATAAATTTTACTGTTAAAATCAAAGGAAGATAACGAGTTCACGATAATGAAGAGAGGCACAACCGAGCTTCCAATTCAATTTTTTCAATAGAAACGGTACTACGATGGATAAGAGATTTGGGTAAAATTCAGATTAATTTGATTAAGTTGGGATTTGCTAAAAATTAGAAATAGAAAAATCATATTTTGAATTCAAGTTAAATTACTTAGAAAAAACTATAATAATTTGGCTTATTTAAGATTAAAAAAAAAAATGATTGCGACCACCACCTTAGTACTGCCACCAGCCGCATCGTTGTCGAATCATTGCTGCCGGAGGCTCGGAACCACACCCACCACCTCTAATAGCAAAACCATCATCTCAAACACTATAGCCAACATCACCATTGTCACTGCCAGCTTACCACTCCACAACCACAATCCCACCAAAAAAAATTCCCAAATTTGCCACCGAACACTACCATTGCCGCCTGTATCAACAATAATCACCATCGCCACCGCTTGTATCAACAAAAACCATCGTCACCACCTAGTCTAACAAAATTACTGCCACCCCAGATCTAACAAAGCTATCGTGACCAACAAATCCAACAACGCCACCGTCAGATCCACCATCGATCCAACAATACCCACCTCCACCGCCACCACGCCACTAAGGAAAACCCCCGCCAAAACATGTAAACCACTGCCACCACCATTTATTGTGTAAGGTGTATCTGCTACCATAGCATCACCATCAGCACTTCCAGCAACATCAATAACCAAGGTCGTACCACCACACCACGACGACGACCTAAACATAAATTCGTAGACGTACGTTGAATCTTTGTTGTGATATTTGCAACTAATAGTCATACAACTCTGCCTTGGTTATCCTCATTATCTTTTGCCTCCAATGTCGTGCCAGTGCATCAAACACAGTCACCATAGATTCCTTCGATTTCAACATCAAGCTTCTATTTGTTTCCAAAACATATTGGAGTCCGATTCGCCAATGTTTTTGCTAATGAATCTTAGTCCACTGAGAGCTCTTTGAGCATTCGATTTATCTCTCACAAGCTTAGCTTTCATCTTCATCAACTCAACCCTTGCTAATCTTCCACATCATACGCTAACGTCCTCGATGAAGCTAACCTCCGCCATGAAAAGCTTTCGGTGTAACTTTGACACCGCCTCCTCTCCCTCGGCATGAGAGAGAGAGAGAGAGAGAGAATTAGGGTTTTAAACCCCGTTTGAGCCAAATTAT
>CAIGRH010155191.1:0-15861 GCA_903798295.1 Fraxinus nigra | reverse complement strand
AACAACGTTCAAATTTTTTTTTTTAACTAAACGGGACGATGGTGCAAATCCCCCTCAAATCCCCAGCAAATTAAAAAAGAATATTGACCTATTTAATAGGTACAAATCCCCGTCAAGACGGTCGTCGCTTTTAGGATTGCCATTCTTCCCACGCTCGCCCCCACCGTTCAACTTTAAACCCCTTTCCTCTGCGTTTCCTTCACGCCCACTGCCCACCGCTCCACGCTATAAATTCCCCAATCGCCCTTGCACAACCAAACAACACAAAATCGATTCTCTTCCCCACAAAAAATCACACCGCTCAATTCAAACCTTACAATTTTCTTTTGCATTTATTCCCTTTTGTCGTTTTCCATTTCAAATCTCCTCTTTCCCGATATTATCTTTTAACTTTCCAGGTTTACTTTTCAAGAAGACGAGAACTTTGCTCTCTCTCTCTCTCTCTCTCTCTCTAGTCTATATACCTCTCGTTTCTGGGTTATTTTCTTACATCCAGGCCAATAAACATGTTATAGCCTCCAAAATTGTCGTTTTTTTCATTTTTGTATGATATATATATTTAGCATACCCACATTTTTTGGTATCCGAAAATCAAGCGGTTGAGCAACTAACATTAATGGTCTCCCCCGCCGCCGCCTGCTCGTCTGTACCCCTCACCCAGGATGATTTGAAAAAAATCGCCGCTTATAAGGCCGTGGAGCATGTGAAATCTGGCATGGTTGTTGGGCTTGGAACCGGTTCCACCGCGAAGCATGCTGTGGACCGGATCGCCCAGCTCATGCGCCAGGGAAAGCTTAAAAACATTATTGGGATACCTACATCGAGAAAGACTCACGAACAGGCTGTTTCATTGGGCATCCCTTTATCCGATCTTGATTCTCACCCTGTTGTGGATTTAGCGATTGATGGCGCGGATGAGGTGGACCCTGGATTGAATTTGGTTAAAGGGCGAGGAGGGTCTTTATTGAGGGAGAAAATGGTGGAATCAGCTAGCAAGAAATTCATTGTAATAGTTGACGAATCCAAATTGGTGAAGTATGTTGGGGGTAGTGGATTGGCTATGCCGGTGGAGGTTATTCCCTTTTGTTGGAATCATTCTTTGAAGAGGCTTGTGAGTCTATTTGCGGATGCAGGTTGTGTGGGGGAACTGAGGAAGTGCGTGGAAACTGGGAAGGCCTTTGTTACTGATAATGGCAATTATATTATTGACTTGTATTTCGAGAAGGACATGGGGGATTTGAATAAAGCCAGTGACTTGATTTTGAGGCTTCCTGGAATTGTCGAGCACGGGATGTTTCTTGGACTGGCCACCTCGTTGATTGTTGCTGGTGTGGAAGGCATCACCGTGAAGACTAAGATAGGAAATGAGTTGGAGGTAGATTCTTTTTGTTATACTGATTTGAGGAATGGATTTTAGCTTAGGTTATTTAAATCTTTTGGCTAAGAAAGTTTCAGCTGCCAAGTTGGGGGAGTTTTTGGATTATTAATGTAACAGGGGAAGCCTTTTGGCGCTCCTTTTTCCATCCATTGATAAACTTGATTATTGAAGATCAAATTTTGTTCTTGGCTCAAGGCCAAATTCAATGAAATATTGCTTCTAAGTTTTGGTTTTTGCGCTTTGTTAATTGTATTACTTAATAGCTCACATATGCTTTTAACTTGTATATGGTGTTTCCAGCATTATATTCAGTTTCTATCTGTTTATTTATTCATTACATTTTCCAACGAGAGGTCATCAGTTGACCATAAGCAGAAAATTACATCAGACATTATAAAGATGGGTTTTACTGAATTGATAACAAACGAGCACCTAAAACCAAATTCTTTAGCTCGAGTATAGAAAGGTAATTGAAGAAATATAACTGGTAACTTTTACTGGTAACTTTTATTAGTACAAATATGCATGGATGCAGGTATTGCCTGCTGTTTCAAGAACTTAGTCTGAGAAATCAGAGGATTGTGATATTGTCTACTTTGTGTTGGGACTAAAAACACTTCTCATATTGCTGGGAGTAACCCCAGTTGCTGAACTTTTCTCATGTTGATAGTGTTGATGGCAAGCACTCCTTTAATTCCTTGAAAACGCTATTCAATTAGCAGCGTGACCAGACACACAAGCCATTTCCATTTCAACAACCTTCCAAGCAGTAACAGCATCAAAATCTTCTGTTATATGGTAAAACGACGAAGTTAATCTGCAATGGCACGCACTTCTGTTGATATTAAGTGGGATTAGAAGATAATCCGGATTAGGTTTTGTTTTAGATTATGAATCTTTGCCATTTCTCGCAGTCAAGATTGTTCTTGATTGTTTTTCATGATCTGGTATGTAGAGAACTAATTGAAACTTGATTTAATGTGAAAACTAAAATATAAATAACATCAAAAGATGAACTGGGGAGAACACTACAACCTGATAACAAATGTAGCCAACGATAAAAGCAAGTAGATGAGAGGAAACACAAATTCAAGCAGCTCAGTAAAATTTCCCACGTCCCCAAGAAAGGGAGAATTAATAATGCAATCAGTAATTCAAATTATAAACTCTAGTCACTCTGAACATCTCTTCATCTAAAACTCAATACACTCGTTTATATTTTCCTCCTTTTTCTTTTCTTTTCTTTTCTTCTCTTCTCTTCTCTTTCTTTTTCTGCTTTTCTCTTCCTTTTCCTTCTCTCTGCCAGTGGCTCTTGGTGGTGTTCTGTTTCTCACAAATCACTCGATAACACAAATCAGTTTGCTAATTGCAGTGGTGAAGCATATTATATTTGTCACAGTCGAAATGCCCACTCACCATGTCCAAATCTCCTTTCCTAAGCTAGTAATGAAGGAGTTTGTGCGTGAATCTAATGGGTTTCCCCGCTTTTATTTCATAATAAGCACATGTTCTTTGACGGCTATGTGCAGTGGCTCATGGTACATCCACTTCTTTTATTACCGTAGTCCTGTGTGTGATGGCTTCTTGTAGTACATTGTGTCTTGATTTTATGTGTGTGTTGCTTTGAAAGATTTTAGTACGTTTGTCTTGGATTTTTACGTGTGTTGCAATTGTTGTCTATAATGGAAAGTTTATCTTCGAATAAAGATGTCGATTGACAACTGAAGCTGGATTTCTTCCTCAGCCACATGCTATCTTGTATTACTCTCAGAGGACAATTGAAGGCGGATTTCTCTTAACAAAAGCCATTGGAGTTTCTGATACTGTCCAAGGGTAATACACTATTTACTCTTTAGTATAGAATCAAGTTTTACAGTTGTGTGAATATTAAGAATGATATATAAAATATTTATATACATTTTTCATAATATCTCTCCTCATTATACACTTTCTTCTTTATTGAAGCTATCATGATACACCCGGAATATGGACAAAAGAACAAGTCGAGGCATGGAAACCCATTGTGGATGCAGTTCATGCCAAAGGCGGTATCTTCTTTTGCCAGANCCAAGGGTAATACACTCTTTACTCTTTAGTATAGAATCAAGTTTTACAGTTGTGTGAATATTAAGAATGATATATAAAATATTTATATACATTTTTCAGAATATCTCTCCTCATTATACACTTTCTTCTTTATTGAAGCTATCATGATACACCCGGAATATGGACAAAAGAACAAGTCGAGGCATGGAAACCCATTGTGGATGCAGTTCATGCCAAAGGCGGTATCTTCTTTTGCCAGATTTGGCATGTAGGGAGGGTTTCAAATACAGGTGACTCCTGGATACGTCTTTTCTTTTGATTTTTGGTCAATCACCTGTTCACTTTAACTGTCGAGACTTCTTTCCGCTCTAAACTTATTTATCAAACTACCTTACAGGGTTTCAACCCAACGGGCAGGCTCCAATATCTAGTACGGACAAGGGATTAGCTCCACAAGTTCGAGCTAATGGTGTTGATGTTGATCAATTTTCACCTCCACGACGGATAAGGACGGATGAAATTCCTCAAATTGTCAATGATTTCAGGCTTGCTGCAAGAAATGCTATAGAAGCTGGTAAAATTTGGTTGTTTGATTTATAATTTGGTTGAAAGAATAATTCTTGGTTAAGATATTGGTAGGTTTGTTATTAATAAAAATATGTATAACATGATGCTACTGATGCATTTCATCACCATGTGCCAAGTTAAAAAAAAAAAAGATCTCCAAGGAACGTGAGATAGAAGTTTCTGCTAATGCTTCACCCGGTGATTGTTTTATCGTCCTGTCATTAGTTTCTTAGAATGTCAAATGTGGATATGGGTTAATTTGAAGTTGATTATATATAATATCCGTACTTAAATTCTATGTTTACATGACTTTTAAGTTTTTACTTTTACTTTTTCAATGCTCATCACATACTCGCATATTATCGCTTGCTCGATTGACTGCTATAATGTCTTCAACTTATAGGTTTCGACGGGGTTGAGATCCATGGGGCACATGGTTATTTAATTGACCAGTTTTTCAAAGATCAAGTGAATGACCGAACTGATCAATATGGAGGCTCTCTGGAGAACCGTTGTCGACTTGCTCTAGAAATAGTTGAAGCTGTTACTAAAGAAGTAGGTGCTTACAGAGTCGGGATTCGACTTTCTCCCTTTGCGAATTTCATGGAGGCTGGAGACTCGAACCCGAAAGCTCTCGGACTTTACATGGCTGAAGTGCTTAATAAATATGGAATTCTGTATTGCCACATGGTCGAGCCAAGGATGAGAACTGTTAGTGAGAAAATGGAATGTCCCGACAACCTTGTACCCATGAGAAAGGCGTTTAAAGGTACGTTCATCGCAGCAGGGGATTATGATAGGGAAGATGGTAACAAAGTCGTGGCTGAAAACCGCACTGATCTTGTTGCCTTTGGTCATTTCTTCTTGGCTAATCCTGATTTACCAAAGAGATTCGAATTGAATGCTCCCCTCAACCATTATAACAGGAATACATTTTATGTACCTGATCCTGTCGTAGGCTATACAGACTACCCATTTCTTGAAGAAAATTAGTGATTTTAGGGGATAGTACCTTAAACTTCAAATGTCATTCAAAATTTATCAGTCTGCAAGAATAATTACACATGGAAATAGATATTTGCAACATCTTTTGTGAGTAATCTTTTATCTTGGTGCAAGTTTTCATACATATACAAGTTCTATATTCTACGAACACTACAACAAAAATTATCTTTCGCAACATTCGAAAAAACGTTGCGAAAGACCTTTTGCAACGTTTGTGCGTATGTTGCAAACCTCGATGTTGCCGTATAGTAGAAAAATACGACGTTTTTTTTAGCGTCGTCGAAGACTTTTTACAAGGTTTTTTTAACATCTCTAAAAATTGTTTTTTGCAACGTTTTCTGAACGTTGCGAAAGACAGTTTTTTGCAACTTTTTTGAACATTGTGTTAGACAGTTTTTTGCTATATTTTCTGAACGTTGCGAAAGACATTTTTTGACCTTTGCCGTAGATCTTTTTACATTTTTTTAATTTTTTTATTTGTATAGTGATTTACAAAATTCAACCATAAAATATGATAGAAGATAACAATATCAAATAACTCCAATATTCATTATTAATTGAACTACAAAATGTAACAATATCCATACAAATTTAGATCCAAAATTTTGAACTACCTAAAAATCCTATACATTTTCAATAATAATAATAAAAAAAAAGAACTACCACAAATCTTAAGCAATGAGTAAATTAGCCCCCACTGGCCTTGAATACGCACCAACTAGAAAACAACTCAAATTCGTGAAACCTTGAATAAATCACTGCAAACACTTTGTCTTGCGTAAATGGAGTACACTTCTTAATGCGTAGATATGAAAACATTTGATATACTAAGATAAAGCTTAAAATAATAATGTAATGTGTTAACAAATGGTGATTTCTACATTCAAAGTCTGAATTTCATACACCAATCGTGGATTAAAAGAGCAATTAATTATTTTTACAAGAAACATCGTCTTGGTTTGAGTTACAACGTTCACTATTTAGTTGTAAATAAAAATAGAACTTTCAAGTTTGAGCATACTATCAATCATAAACTACACTTCAAATAAATTGATGTCTTAGATTCAGTTGTGTCAAAAGCAATTTAAGATACGTAAATATCAATACATTATTCAAAGAACCATTTTCAAATGAAATGAAAGAAATATTAACCAATTCTTTTGCTCATAGGTAGGTAAATATTAGGGGATTGCCAGAATACTAATCAAAGACAAAAGGCTAAAATTGACAAAACAAATGTAAATTTTTTATTTTTTATTTATCCCAAACTCCGATTGCCTTTGAGCATATTTGCCGTCCATGTTTTTCTCACTTTCAAGGAGGCCAAAGGTATTGCAAGCTATCTACAGACTAACCTCTTTTGGTATAATCGTTTTCATTAAATCCTCAATTCTGCGAGCAAACTGGAAAAGTCGTTCAAATTGTTGCATTTATGAAATTAACACAAAAACACATATATGAAGTCAACCGACAACAAAACTACAAGATAAAATCGAACAAATATCCAAAAGCATAGTGTACAAAGTATAAAAATCACCAAATGTAATCATTTTGAGGATTCATCCTTACATTTCAAAGAAAGTTTGAAGACGGGAATCAAAACTTTGATCCAATATTCAACCCCAGAATTCTTTTAGCTTTGCGTTGTTGATGGCGTCCCTGGTGATATTCCAACGCTGTCCAAATGCATCAAAAAGTTCTTGGACAAATTCTTTCAATTTCTTGTTCATATCACAAAAATATTGCAAGGACTAGATTAAAAACTAAAAAAAGAAAAACAAGAATATAGCTTCAACGACCCCAAACACAACACCCAAATCAAAACTTGCCGACATAAAATCTCTTGATTCCAAAATCTATATTCTCTCCGAAATCCCTGCATCTGAACATTGCATTTTCTGCTAGTGAACCAAACATTATGAATTTGAAGTATTTATGATTTTGAGAATTTTTTTTTCTTGTAAACTTGAAAAATATGTATAAAGTTCCTATAAATTTTCAAGGTATATTTTAATTTATTTATTGGTCTGCAATATTAGAATAATATTAAATTAGAAAAACGTCTTATTATACCTAGATGAAAGGCTTGAGGGTTGACTTTCACATATTGTCACAGATTACACCTTTTAGAACATTGCATGAAACACACGAGGAGACAAAATGTGAAGGTCATAGGACGAGGAAAAAAATGATTATGCATAAAAATAAAAAAGGGAAGCAGCCCAACATGGGCAGCTCATTGGTTTAAATTAATCTATAGATCAATTGTGATGCATATGCAGTCCAATTGCATGTTGACTAGATTCTTGACTGTCCTACACAAAACCTTCTCCTGCATTGTGGATGGCCACTTTGGATACTATAAAATCTACATCTCTACAGATGGCCAACAAGATGTTACATAAAACACCAGCAAATGAGGTCCCAACACGTCGTCGTCTGAGGGTATAATCGTCTTTTTGACTTAAAGCCATGTATAGTCTTTAGGTAACACAATCCATCACCTTACTTGGCATGGTTTTATTTGATCATTAAATATTTCTAGTGAAGTGTAAAGGTGGCTTCATATTCACAAATGGTTTCTTTACAGGAAAGAGAATCAGAAAATTTATGTATATAAGGTTCTATCTATCCTAGGACAACTGGACAAGTGTGTGAGTTTTAAGGAGGATTTTTTGAGAAGGGAGAGCGCAACAACCTCGAAGCTAGTTCAAACTAGTGGGAGATTGTCTGCAGAGGCAGAAAAATAAGTAGAAAACGACTCAAAATTGAGTTGAAAGCTATATATAGAAAAAAATTAAGCTAAGATTGATGACTCGTGGAATGATTCAAATGAAGAGAATTGAAAATCCGGTGCATCGGCAGGTGACCTTTTGCAAGCGCCGTGCAGGGCTTCTTAAGAAGGCTAAGGAGCTAGCTGTGCTATGTGATGCTGAAATTGGAGTTCTTATTTTCTCCTCCCATGAAAAGCACCATGAGCTAGCCACCAAAGGGTTCTATCTCTCTCTCTCTCTCTCTGAATACCATTCGTTTAGCTTAGTTTTGCATGAAAATTGTCAATAAAAATGATAAAAAAATTTTACCATTGTATCTAGAAATTTTTTCAATTGTAAAAAAAAAAAAACAAAAAGAACCTGAAAAGTCATTTCCCACTAAAATGGTGGGAATTGCTTTTCTACAAAATCAAGAAAAATGATCCTTGAAAGGTTAACTACGTGGAGATTGTCCATTAAAGTGATAATTTTTTTTACCGTTAGATCTAGCATTTGTTTCAATTGTCAAAAAAATATTAAAAAATACTATACTGAATACCATTCGTTTAACTTAGTTTTGTATGAAAAATGTCAATAAAAGTGATAAAAAAATTTTATCATTGTATCTAGAATTTTTTTCAATTGTAAAACAAAAAAAAAGCCTAGAAAGCCATTTCCCACTAAAATGGTGGGAATTGCTTTTCTACAAAATCAAGGAAAATGATCCTTGAAAGGTTAAACTACATGGAACAATTATTGGACGTGATGTTTTGTAGTAAGGAATGTTGGACATAAGCACAAAATCAGAATTGAGAATATACATCAATAAACGAACACAGTGAAAATTGAAAAATGGTCATACTTAGCCCTTGTTTGTCTAACATTTTATCAAACTATGTTTGTTACAGTAAACAATATCCACCACACATTCACCCAATAAAATATTCTACAAACAACCCAATAAAGTTATTTTAAATTTCAATCACATATTCTCCAAAAACTACTATTTATTACTCCATTTTCAACCCAATAATGGGTGACAAACACACCCTTAGAGTAATGCAATTCGTATAATATGATTTACTAAAAAATTAGAGTTGATTTAATACCGTTAGAATTCCAAGTCTTGTTTTTTTTTTCCAAAAACATAACTAGTATTAGATCTTGATGCCATTAAACCATTACGTAGAGCATAAACTTGAAGTCCATTTGCAGAAAATGAATTCAAAATATATTTTGGTATCCATTGTTACTTCATGTGTACTTTTATGTGCTATTTGTTACTCTTGCTTTAAGCTTCTTTTTAGCTTACACATGGCCACTTAGATGCAAATATTTCCTATACAAAATTATTAATACTTTCTTGTAGATTAGTCAAACGGTAGCGAAATCTAAGGCGAAGACGTCGTAAATGAAGCAGCCAAAACAAAGTGCAATTTCTTTGCATTACGTACCTTCCTGGATTTCTTCACCTGTCCACACAATATTTATTATTTTATTCACATGACGTCATTAACAAGCTTAATTATCCAAATTAAAAAGAAAAGAAAAAAGCTTACTTATCCAATAACTAGTTATTTTTACATCTTAAATGCCTACAAATTTTATTTTCTCTCGACCCATAAAAGTTTTATAAATTACAACGGCTGATCCCAAAATTTGATAGGATTAAGTTGCCAATAGATCTCGACCACCTCTCCATCCACTTGTTATCATCTGCAAACTAACGTAATGTGGAGCGAAAGTCGGCATTCCAAAAAATGTCTGATAGTCGTTTGTACTCCAACAATCAAGGCACTATCGAAAAAAAAAAAATGACTAAGTGCACGGGAGATTAGTGAAAACAAATGCTTACCTCCTTAAGTGTTAACTTACACACATTGTAGGAGGATATGATATAAATGTTGTTTTGTATGTGGACAATATTTTGGCACAAGTTTAACAACACAAAAAATGATGTTAAACCACAATGGTAGAATAAAAATAAAAAAGAAAAAAAAAAGAAATTTGGATGAAATGATCTGAGGCAAGTGATAGCACTCTTCCCTTAAGACAAATTTGCATCAACGTAGTAACGGTAATCATCTCTCAAGATGCAACAATTTATTTCCTTGTAGTAGAAGCATTTCCATCTACAAGGCAACAACGAATTTGAACGGATTATTATCTCTACAAAGAATTATTTTGAATTTGGGAAAGTTTTGGCAAGAATTTTGTGACGTTTCGCCACGTGGCCGATCCAACGAAGCCCGTTCGTCGAACCCACGTGGCATCCCAGGTGGAGTGCATAGGACCCATCGAAGCAGTCACGTGTTAAGATGCTCTGCCGAAGCCTCTCTGTCGAAGTCTCAACCACGACAAGTGACGACCTACATTTAAAGATCCTAAACTCATGAAATCTTGTTGGAATGATTGATGTGACTTTTGTAATGAGTACTATGTCGAAGTCTTGTCAACATAGGTTACAGGGTGTATGTCCCTTTACGAGAGAATTTGATGCACCACAAGTTAGTTAGGTCAAAATTGATACCTAGGATAAAATGTTTTAGTTAAAAGGATGAGGTCACGTGTCTCTCGTCCAATCCTTATCATTTCATATATAACACTATAAATATTCTCCCACTCTATGTCATTTGGGGGTAATGCAAATATATCTACAGTAAGTCATATATAATCTCTCCGAGTTAAATCTTTTATTGATAAAGTAAGATATTTGATCTTATCTTTTAGTTTGGTTTTTGTTGATTGTTCCTTATCGTGTAATTCCAATTATATATCTTGGTACTTTAGCTCACCAAGGTAACCATCAGATCCACAACATCACAGGTAGAGACATAGTTCTACCACTTCTCAGTCCAAAATTGTAAAAATTTGAAGTGGCACCCGGACCTCAGGCGGCAACATGTCCATCACGACTAAGGCAATCTCCTCATTCTGCCCAGTCAAAAATCTTCTTGCCTTTCCAGGGGTCTTCGTCACTAGAGTCTTTTCATAGCCTTGGAGGTCTGCTCTACCTCCTTCGCAGCCTCTTCACTTGCCTTCCTTACCTTTTGAGCCTTTGCAGTAGTGAATGAAGACCACATCAGCTTTGACGATGGTGGAGGAGTGGTCTGCTTGGCCACTGGGGCACTAGTTGTGCCGAACTTCCCAGGACAAGACTAGGGTCATGGGACAATTTTCTTTTCTTCTGGGGCTCCTCCACCTTCCCTTTGCCCTTATCAACCTTCTGAGTCCCTTCTTCTCCACTCATCTTAGCATTGAAGTTTTCCAGTTCTCCCCTAACATGCTGGCTCCTTTGGAGGACCATTTTAAAACCTAAGAGCTCAATGTGGAAGTGGCTCTCAATATAGAAGCCATGTTTGGGGTGGGGTACTTTTTCCTCCCAAAGTCATCTGCAAATAGCAAAGCCAATGTTAAAGTCAATCCAAGTCAAGGAGCTTCTACATGGAGCCTCGGTATTTTCCTTTTGAAGCCATTAATCCAAAGTCAGGGAAGAACTTGCTACGGTCAATTAGACGGTCGAAATGCCTCGACCTTTAAGGACGACTATAGATGCCTTCGATGACGACCTACTCGGCTTGGGAGAGTTCGAAGCGAGTTCATGAAACTGCAAACCAATGAGCCTTCAAAATCCAACTATGATATTAATATCTATACTTGGACTTGGGGGACTATTGCGTTGGTCGAAAACCTAACCATGACAAGAAAACCTGCTCTAAAGAAATATAACTCAAGACAAAAGTCCATGCATGACATGAATAACTATAAATGAACTTGGAGAACTATTGTTACGCTTTGCCAAGTGGCACATCAACCAAAACCCGTTCGCCGAAGTGGTCTTATGTGAAGAGGCTTTGCCGAAGCCCCTCTACCGAAGTCTCAATCACGACAAGTGACGACTCGCGTTTGAAGATCCTAAACTCATGAAATCTTTTTGTAATAATTGATTTGACTTTTGTAATGAGTAATATATCGAAGTCTTATCAACATAGGTTATAGGGCACTGGCCTTTTTTCGAGAGCATTTAATGCGCCACACACTAGCTGAGTCAGAATTGATACTTAGGATAAAATGCTTCAGTTAAAGAGATGGGGCCACGTGTCCCTCATTCATTGGTTACTGTTTGTACCTCTATGAATATTCACCATTTGTGTCATTTGTAGGTAATGTAAATACATCTATAGTAAGCCATATATTCTCTCATTTTGAGTTAAATCTTTTGTTGATAAAGTAAGATATTTGATCTTAGCTTTAGTTTGGTTTTTGTTGATTGTTCCTTATCGTGTGATTCCGATTACATATTCTGTCGGCGCCTGAACATATTTTTCTTGTGTTATAAAGCTTCACGTTCAAATTTGAAATACCGTCGACTAGTAATATATCTAAGCATGGTGGGATTCGCTTGATGGACACAAGTGGGCCTGATATCTACTGTCCACGACAATGGTACAGAAAACGAGGTCAACAAATTTTTATTTATAGAAGAAGAGGGTTGTGAAGGAAGAGACAAATCCCAAATTCAACAACCTTCATGAAAGGACGCACCTTTCTCAGTCGCTCACCCACCGCGATGAACCGCTCGAGCGCCAAAAGCAAAAACCTTGTCGCTCATCAGCATTGGGCTGCCGCTCAAGCGGCGATCATAGGTACTGAAAATAGATTTATTTTTTCTTTTAACATTGGATCACAATTTCTCATTCATTTGAAATTGATTTTGAGATTCTAAATATACTAGAATCATATACTCGACAAGTAGACAAATAACCTATTTATTTTCATAATTTGACTATCGGATCAAACCCAAATATTTGATCAAAGTTGACACGAAAATCACTTTTCACATTTTTCATGATTTTATACTTAACCAATATTAATCTCTTTTAATCAAATTCCAACATATCTATGCAGAGCTCAAATAAATGAATCTTTATGTATTTTAATAATAAAACAAATTTCTACCTTACGTAGAAGAAATATCCAGCACAATCAAATATATTTTATTTATTGCATACATTTCCCATGCATAATGTTCACGTGCCACATGATGGCTGATGTAAACATATTGAATAAATAATTTTGTTGCAGATCAATAATCAACAGATTGCGCGATCAAAGGCGAAGAAAAAAGAAAGGTTTGGTAATTTGCTTTCGGCCATGAAAATGAAAGAAATTGATAGCGACTTCAGCGTTACGTGCAGCTTTAGTTTTCCTCATCTATCATCTTTTTCTTATCAAGTCACCTTATTATACAATTGCAATGTACAGGGCAAAGTTAAAATTTAAACTATATTTTTTTCCCTTTTGGTAAAAGTGAGGATCCTCAACCTATAAATTAAATAGTATTTTGCATAATCATCAATAAAAATTATGATATTCATTACATGCGAAGATAATATTAGCACAATTGAAGGCCTCACAGATCAGATTTGGCAAGATCAATCGCAGGAGAGTATTGAACGAAGCAAAGAATAGTCACCTCATGTGAAAGAGAGCACCATAAGTCGGTTAATAGCGACTGCTCTACCACTGAACGAATTTGAATTTGGTGCTCCAACCATTACTAAACTAATATCTATTCCATTTAGTACTTCACGTGCTTCTCCAAAGTAGTCTCTTCAGTCCTCTCCACAAATATTTGTAACGCCTGTTTTGATTATTAAAATACTTTAATTTTAAACAGCTGTTTCGATCATTGAAAAATACTTGTAAAGAATGGTTTAATTTCACCTACTTTATTATTATTATTTGCATAATAATACCTAAAATATCTTTTAAAAAACCTACCACATACCAACTGAACCTTCTTTTGATGTCACTTGGAACGACCAGAGGTGTCCCTGAGAGTAGTACACGAGTTGAACAACCGCACAGAACCTCAACATTGTAGGGGCAACGATTTTTTCTTTTTTTATAAATTTATATAGAAGTATAATTGAATTTTCAGAAATTTTATTAGTTTGCAAATTTTAAATTTTTATCATTATGTCAAGTTAAAAGGCAAAACATTTAAGAAAAAAGAGTAAAAGAATTTATATTATGTTAATATTTTTTTAATTTAACATATTAATGCAAAAAAATTATTTATGCTTTCTAATTTTAAACTATCTTGCTTCTCAAAAAAAATTTAAAAATTAAAACTATATATTTTACTACCCCGATCCCAAATGCCCAATTAACTTCATTAACCAATTACCAACCCATTAAGACAATAAGTAGTCCAAAATAATGTGGTTACCCACCCATTGAGACAATAAGTAGTCCAAAATACAAATTATTAAAGTGAAGAGTGAAAAACTAACTCATTATATTGACAATTTTTGATATATTGATTTATTTGAAAAGATTAGATTGTTTTTCGAATATATTTATTTCTTATAGAATACTATTGACAATTCTTGTTATACATCTAATAAATTTTTTTTTTTCAAAATTGAAGTTATTAAAATTTTATTTGCTATCTACCATGTCACAAGAACGATTGAATGAACTAGTTTTGATCTAAACAAGATTTATTAGAATATATTGATGACGAAAATTTAATTAGCGAGTTTGCTTCTACAATTCCAAGAAAAAAATATTTTTTTTGTGATTACTTACATTTCAACGTTTACACGTGGTATTTGCTATTTTTGATTTTAATGTTTGCTCAAATGAAATTGCACGAAGATGTTAGCAGCTTGGATGACACTTTCATGATAACATATGAATTTTGATGGAGTTCAGTTGGTTCTTTTGAACTTTACTTGTGCTTTTCTTATTCACGACATATAAGAAAATAAAAAAAATTTAAATATCATATTTTTGCAATGAAATAATATTATTGTAACTTATATATAGAAAGATTTTTAATTACATGAAAGTGACATCATTTTAAAATGTTATATAGAGCCCCCAAAATTTTAAGATCGACTTAGGAACAACTCCATCCTATAAGATAAGAGCGTACGCATTGATCCGTCAATCTTTTTCAACAATAGACAGGGACTCTATTCTATTATTCATTTTCTCAATATTGTTTATAAAAAAAAAATACAAGTTTGGTAACTTGAGCATCTTGGTCTCTTCCAATCTTGGTTAAGTTATGGTCATCGCAATTAGTACGGGTTCGCTCGAATTCTCATCAAAACGAATTCTCGAATTATATTTTTATGAAAACGTAATAAGTTCGACTTCGTTTATTTTCTAGTTCTTTTGATCAAATAATAGTTATATTACTTACGTTTAGATATGTTGAATGTAAATCATATCTATTACTCCATCAATTGATTTAGTTTTTCACACAGATTATGAGATTTTATTTAATGTCGTTGAAAAGCCATTTTTGCAAAGAATTTTCTTAGTTTACCCTTATTTCCTAGTAGTAAATGATGTATTTTTTATCCATGTTTTCAAGAAAAAGTATGTATTTGGATAATTTAAAGAACGGAAATTAAAATTTCTACAATTTGAAAATTAAGTGAGAGGGATTGATTATAAGTATGCAAACTAAAGAAGGGTATATTAGTGAATGAACGAAACAAATAATTTTTCAATAAAAAATGACTTTATAAATTAAACAATAAAATAAGAAAAATCAGTCATATACATAGGATGGAGGAAATATACTTTAAGTTAGAGATTATGATAAGAGTTGTGCTTCATGTATAGAAGCACAATCTGCACAATTGCAACAGAACACTCACACACGGTGGAGTCGCACAATTTCTTTATACACGGTGAGGTCCACTATTGTGAGTATTTTGTGTAAATTATGTGGAATTCTTTCTGTGCATGAGGGAATAGGCTTATGATAATTAAAAGCATGTACTTGAATGGCCATTACCATTCCCATCAATTAGTTACAAACAAAACATGAAGAATCTCATGTTGGGAATGGGGCCTCTAATAAACCACTTTTGACTGTTTAGTGCACCTAATTCACACTTTAATTGTTGAGTAATGTTATTCATCCTCAGTGTGTTTATAAATACAGTCTAGATGGCTCTAAATGATAGGTTAAATGAAATGTGAAATTAAATTACTTATTTAATTTCACTTATCATTTAATGTCACATTAACGTCACCTAAACTGTGTTTGTAAACACACTGGGATGAATAGCATTACTCTTAATT
>CAIGRH010155175.1:0-10231 GCA_903798295.1 Fraxinus nigra | reverse complement strand
CATGAATAAGCATAAATTAACCTTCAAACGTAACCTTTTTACAATTTATAATCTAATACATGATTTCAAATATATACATGTAGGCAAAATTATCTAACTCACACAGCACGCAAAAACAATAATACATGATTCCAAATATGCATTGCAGGAAAAATTATTTAACCCACACAAGCACACAAAAACAATAAATAAGCTAAAAATAGATTATTATTTTTTTGTACTCGAACAAGCACACAAACCAATAAAAACTCAATATTTTTCCACCCCAAACTTATAACAGACATTGTCCTCAATGTCTAAAATTATAATAGGCAATATATAAAAATTAAGGATAGAGAAGTGAACTAAGTACTCCCCTAATATATATTTGAAGGTGGTGGATGGACTCGCATGAAAGTTATGGCTCACTTGCTATGTCTTTTCCCTTTTCCAATGTATTCAGGTGACACGTTCCTTCAAAATAATAATAATAATAAAAACAATCATAACATATAAAAATTTGTAGTAAGCTCATACACACCTTAAAGGGAAATATGGGGATAAAGATACCTTATACTACTAAAAGTAATAAAAATTTCTTATCATATATCTAAAAAGTAAAATAAACAAAAAGAAAGAAAATTGGGTTGCCTCCCAAAAAGCGCTAATTTATAGTCATTAGCTTGACTTTATTCTTTCGACTATTTATGGTGACTTGAAAATAGAGTTTCAGCTTTGCATCGGCTGCACTGGTAATTATTCTTTAAGTCATCTTTAAGTCTCCAGATTATAAGATTTCCATTGTTGTTCCACCCAACAATTCCACCTTCGTCCATCATGTTCTTGTTAATTCCCCAATGATTGATCTTTCGAAATTCCTCAATGTCTAGAGGTTGCTTGAGTGGAGCATTCATGATGAAACTTTATTGTTTTTCTTTTACCTTTAAGATTATTTCACATTCTTCAAAATTCATTAATACTCGTGCAATAAATGAGAATGGTCTCCCCAAAATTAACGACATATGTTGAGCATCTATATCAAGGATAATGAAATCAACTAGAAAAAAGTTATCTCCAACTTTGATGAGCACATTCTCTACCACTCCATAAGGTGCTTGAGTATCCTATTAGCCAACTATGGGATTATTGATATTGCTTTTCGATCATCCAACCCTAATTTCATGTAGATAAGATGGTGTCATCAAATTAATAATTGCACCAAAATCAATTAAAACATTTAAATTATTTGAATTTCCTATAGAGAAATGTACAATAAAACTCCATGGATCTTCTAATTTAGGCTGGATCTTTTAATTTATGAGGGATCATATGCTTTATGATTGCAATGCATTCTTCTGTCAAAGCTACTGTTTCATCTACTGGCAGTTTTTTCTTCTTAGTCAACATCTCTTTTAGAAATTTTGTGTAATTTGAAATTTGCTAAATGGCGTCAATGAAGGGAATGTTGATGTGAAGCTGTCTGGGGGCATCCAAGAACTTCTTGAATTGTTTGTCCAGTTTATTGTTCTGCAACCTTTGAGGGAATAGGACTGGAGGTGTATTTTTATTGGTAGGTACGATTATCTTAGCCTGTACATTGTCTGACTTCTTCTTGATTAATCTTTGATGATTCTTCAAACTGTACCACTTGTTCCTCGTCCGTGGTAGGTACTTGATTCTCCTCTATGCCTTTCTTTTTCACAGTACTGGCAACTGAACTCCACTTGTTGTAATGGACTGGACTTGTTCCCATTTTGGCTTTCGTTGAAGTCTTTAAGGGAATGTTATAGGTGACACATATAATCAAATAGGGGATGTATGCTTAATTTCTGGTGTCTTAATAATTGCATAATTCACAGATTACACTACTAATACATGTTCTCGTGGGTTTTTTTTTTTGGGTCACTTGGCAGAGTACCTTGTGGTTTGTTGTCTAATGTAGTTGCTATGTGCCCTACTTGATTTTCCAAGTTTTTAATTGTTGCCTATTGATTTTGAAGAATAGCCTGCTGGTTCTGAAAATTAGTCTCACTTTTCATAATGAATTTAGCCATTAGTTCTTTCAATGATGACTTCTTCTTTTGTTGTTGTTGAAATCCTGATGGGTTGCCCTGAATTTGACATTCTTAACCCTGATTATCAACCCATGAGAAGTTAGGATGTTTGCTCCAATCAGGATTATAGGCGTTGGAGTAAGCATTGTTCTACTGACTCTGAAAGTTCCGTGCATAACTGACTTCCTCAGGCTGATAAACATGGGTTGGGGTTAAAGGATAGCTTGCATTTATATGATTTGCCCCCACAGCCTCCACAAACTAGTATTGGTTGGTGCACCATGCTCACACATTCTTAGTTAGTTTATCCAATTTTCTTGTTAATACTTCCAAATGGGTTGCCAATGATGTAATTGCATTAATGTTGTGAATACCTACTATTTTCCTCGAAGTTTCCCTTTCTTTTGGCCACATAGTCCGATTTTCTGCTATTTTCTCAAATAGATCTAAGGTTTTGTCTATGGGAATATCCATGATCGATCCTCATGTTGAAACAATGACCATGTTACGGTATTCAGGATGTATGCCTAAATAGAAGATGTAGACCTTAGCATTTTTAGGCATGTCTAGATTGGAGCACTTTCTGAAGTAATCCTTGAATCTTCCCCGTGCTTCTGGATAGTTCTCGATGTCTGATGGACTCGAGAAGATTGGGAGAATTTCGACGTGGATTTCTGTACCATGTCATTCCACAAAACAATACTCCTGAGAAGTAGTGAGTTTAGCCATTATCGTGCGTTTTCCTTTTAAAGTATGAGAGAATAGACACATTCAAAAAGCATCAGCTGGCATGCCTTCATGATTGATCACCTCGCAAAGCATCAAGAAAGCTTGTATGTGTTCATGAGGATTTTCAATTGATTTTCCTAAGAACCTGATGTCTTGATGATTTTGAAAGAAGTTGATGACATCTAGCCAAATGTGAAAGTTGGCCTACCCAAAAGGTGGATAATTAATAGCTGGTTGCACAGGAGCAGGTACGGGATTTAAATAATCTGTAAGAACTGGATCTGGTTGTTCTGGCACATCTGCAAGTAATTGAATTTGATTTTGATTTCCTGCCTTGTCTCTTACTTCTCTCCGTTCCTTTCTTCATTGTCTAAAGGTTCTTTTGATCTCAGAATCCAATGGTAGGAGCTCGATTTTCTTTAGAATATTGCATAAATTGCCAAAAAATAAAAAACAATATTTGTGTAAATATTATCCTAAAATAAAATAAAAGAAAATCTTGAATAATATAAAACTAATAAACTTAAATTAAATTATTCCCCGACAACGACACCAAAAACTTGTTCCTGCAAAATCCGCAGTGATCATATGTTGACTGTGTTGCACACTTCAACATAACAAAGAAGGTACAACTATTGATCAGGAAACTCTAGTTGATATGGTATTGAATTCTTTATCTAATATGTTATCACAATTTATTGTTGACTATCACTTACACAAAATGGATATGCTATTGATTAAGTTGATGAATGAGTTGCAAAATATGGAAAATGGTCTTAAGGGTAAAGGTGGTCATGGTCATATGGTAGTTGCTAGCTCATCTAGTTGCAAGCCAAAAAGGCGGAGTTGGAAAGAAGAGGAAGAGATCTAAAAAAAGTCATGCTACAATAAAAATCCCAAATAAGATGGAAGGTCGAAAAGTAAGTGTTTCCATTGTGGTCGCATAGGACATTGGAAGAAAGACTACACTGATGCACTAGCTAGAAAGCAGAGGGCTTGTGATTTTTTATTCTTGAGGCATGTTTGGTGGTTGATTCTAAAAAGCCTTGAGCTGTAGACTCTGGAGCCACTAATCATATATGCATGTCTATACACGTGCTTCATGAGAGCAAAAGATGCAGTGAGGGTTGGTTTAATCGGCACAAGAGCTATAGTATCAGCAAGAACAATATGAGTAGTTTACTTTTATTTCAGTAGTGGTAAGCGTTTAATTCTTAGAGGCAATTATTATGCCCCGCAGATGAAGCTGAATTTGATTTCTATTTCTTGTTATTCTATAAATTCTACGCATAGTGAGCTTTATATTTTAAAGAATAAAGCTCCTATTTGTGTTGGATAATTGATGAATGGTCTTTATATTTTAAATTTTACCATTAATGAAATAAATGTTACTTTTACAAACCATAAACAAAAGTCATACCATACTGGTGATACTTATTTTTGTCATAGACCTAAACATATAATAAAATATAAAGATTGGCTAGAGATGGTCCACTTAACACACTTGGTCGAATCATTAGCAGTATATGATTCTTGTTTAGAAAGTAAAATAACCTAGATATCCTTTTTATCAAAAGGACTTAGAGCCAAAGAAGTATTAGGACTAGTTCATTCTGACGTATAAGGATGTGTGACTACACCTACAAGAAGGGGCTGAGTATTATATCACATTTACGGATGATTACTCTAGATTTTGATCATCTATCTAATGGCTTGAAAGTCAGATGCTTTTGAAAAATTCAAAGAGTATCAGATTGAGGTCGAAAATAATTAGGTAAGAGTATTAAGACACTTCGATCAGATCGAGGTGACGAATATTTCTCGAGAGAATTCAAGGACTACTTGACAGAAAATGGTATTGTTTCTCAAGTGAGTACGCCTAGTACACCCCAACATAATGGCGTTTCAGAAAGAAGAAATAAGACATTGTTAGATATGGTTATGTCAATAATAAGTTTCGTAACTCTACCTATCTCATTTGGAGATATGCACTATAAACAACGTCACATTTTCTTAACTTAGTTCCTTCTAAATATGTTTCCAAGAATCCCCTAGAGTTGTGGAATGAGCACAAATCCAACTTGCATCACATTCAAATTTGGGGATGTCCAGCTAATGTACTGAAAAAGAAGGCAAAAAAGTTAGAGTCTAAGTCAGATATATACATGTTTGTAGGATACCCTAAAGGTACTAGAGGATATTATTTTTATAGTCCTCTAGATAGATAGGTCTTTGTTAACTCAAATGTAACCTTCTGGAAAGATAAGTATATTAATAAACGTCAGTCGAAAAGTAAGGTTGTGTTAGAAGAAATGAGTGAGAGCAACTCCACCCCATGAATTCATGAATGAAACGCAACCTCTGTCAGACAACTTTTGATGTCAGAAATACCTTAACAACTTGATTTGAGTAGGAGAGATGAGTCATCATATAATCTCATAGATCAAGTAAACGTTGAAGGTACTTAAGAGGTGGGATCACCTAATGGTGATACCAACATTGATACAAACATTACAATTCCAAATGACGCCACAATACCGTCCCTTAGACAAAGCCAAAAGGTCATTAGACCACCTTCTAGGTACTTGTTGGTCAGAGAATTCAATCAGGCGATCTCTACAATACAATGAAGTTATGAATGATGTAAATGCATATTTAGGGCAACAAGATATGATACTGAAATGGAATGCGTGTATTCCAATCCGATTCAGGAAGTTGTAGGTGTACCGAAGGGATAAAACCCATCAGGTCCAAGTGGGTCTACAAGAAAAAAAGAGGAGTAGACGATAAGGTAGAAACCTTCAAAGCAAGGCTAGTGGCTAAGGGTTTTCCGCAACGAGAAGGCATCGATTATGAAGAGACCTTCGCAACGTGGCTATGCTTAACTCTATTTGAATTCTCTTATCCATTGCAGCTCATTTTGATTATAAGGTGTGGCAAATGGATATCAAAGAGCATTTTTTAATTGCCATCTTGATGAATGTGTTTATATGATACAACGAGATAGATTCATAGAACATCGTCATGAAAGCAAAGTTCGCAAGCTTCAGCGATACATTTATGGTTTGAAGCAGGCATCAAGATCTTGGAACAAAAAATTCGACGAAGTGTTTAAGATATATGGTTTTGATGAGAACTTTGATGAGCGCTATGTTTACAAAAAGATACATAAGAAAATGTAAGTTTCTTGGTACTTTATGTGGATGATATTCTACTAATTGGAAATGATGTGGGAGCATTATCGTCTACGAAAGTGTGATTTGCCCAATGGTTTCATATGAAGGACTTAGGTAAAGCTAGCTATGTTCTAGGTATTCAGATTTTAAGAGATCGAAAGAACATGCATATAGATTTATTTCAAGCTTCATATATTGACAAAATACTTGTCAGATTTACCATGTAAGATTCCAGAAGGGTAATCTGCCTTTCAGATACGGAATCCAACTCTTTAAAGATCAGTCCACTAAAACTCCTAAAGAGATGGAGTGCATGAGTAGGATACCTTATGCATCGACTGTTGGTAGTCTCATGTATGTTATGTTGTGCACTAGACCTGACATTTGTTTACTAATCCTGGATTGGAACATTGGGTGGTGTAAAGCATATCCTTAAGTACATTCGAAGGACGGAGAATCATATGCTAGTTTACTCATCACCAAATCTTGTTCTAGTGGTTTATACTGATTCTGACTTTCAGACTAACAGGGACTCTCACAAGTCTACATCAGCATCACTATTTACATTTGGTGGTGGGGCCATTATACAGAGAAGTACCAAACAATCTTGTAATGTTGATTCCATCATGGAGGCTGAGTATGTAGCAATTTGTAAAGGTGCTAAAGAAAATGTGACTCAAAATATTTCTAACGGACATCAAGGTAATGCCTACATCTGCATGTAACACTGTATTGTGATAATAGTGGGGTAATGGCAAATGCTAAAGAACCAATGAGTCATCAGATGAGTAAACATATTGAATGGAAATATCATCTCTTGAGAGAGATAGTTAGTAAAGGAGATGTGATTGTTAGTAAAATTGCTACTGGGGATATCCTCAAGGATTCATTTACAAAAAGTTTGTCTGCTAAAATTTTTCGACTGATATCTGCAAAGCATGGGGTTAAAAGACACGACACATATACTCTAGGACAAGTAGGAGATTTGTTGGGTTGTGTGCCCATATAGCATAGTTTTACTAATGTAAAAATAACAATATATTATATTAAAAATTATTTTTATTTCATTTATTGTATTTATTTATTATTAAGCATGCAAATTAAAGTGCATATTATTACTTATAATAATATAAGTTTGGTACTTGCGTTGAGAAGTACAGCGTGACACAATTTATATTTTGATCATAAATAATTTGTTCACAACTAATGTATAAGGGTTGAGATCTTGTACTAGAAGGTAGTAGTGTTAACCAACTCACTATTCAAGTTTGTGATTTATCTTTATTATAAAAATAGTTAAAAAGTGACACTAGTACACTTGAAGTGTATTGAACAGACCGTATGTCAAATTTGATTCTATAGCATAACCGTACGGAAAATTAAATTCCATTTGATCACCGTGTATTTCATCTAAATCGCTTGATAGAGTTATGTATATATTTTTATGATTTTAATGGTTCTTTAATTCACCAATAGGTGAGATTAGTTTGATTGGTCAAATATTTCGATGAGTTGGGAACTTGAGAATGAGCGAAGTAGAGAATATGAATTTGTATCTGGAATCATCACCTTTAAAAATGGTTAGAGTGACTACCTACATAGTTTTTGTTAGTCGGTTAAAATCTGAGCTTAGTGTTTAGCGATGACTAAATTTCGACATCTGTGATTTGTTCACGACCAATGTATAAGGGTTGCCACAACTCCAGGATCTATTCCAATCATGTCATCAACCTTCAATGCAAATGCACTTTGTTGGGAGACAGACAATGAATAAGTTCGGCCATGAAGGTGTCATAAAGATCCCAATTGACTATCATTTTTTACCATGCTTGAGCTTGATCTTTATCTACTCTTGCATTGGAGCAAGTTTCTCTTGGTGCTGGATCTCAAGCTCAAGAGTTGATAGTTGCATAACGTCACTGCTTATTCCCCGAACGCTAGTAACTTAACATTGTCTAGCCGCTACCTGGTCTCCACACATAATTCCTACATTGTTACTTATAGGAAACTTAATAGAAAGGTAGATACAATAGCTTTGATCTTATTGACCAGTAGTCTCCCGAGGATGCATTGTAAGTCATCGAAGTACGAACTACCTGAAAATGTATGACTTATGTCACCTGTCATTGATTTGAGCCCAATGGAGAGGAAGATTGACGACTCCTTCTGGGATGATTGTTCCACCCCGAATCCTTGGAGTGGGATTTTGACCGCCTTGAGGAGGTTGGAAGAAATACCTATCCCTGTAAAGGCCTCATGAGACGGTATATTGGTCGCACTCATTTGTCAACCAAGATTTTTCTTACTTTAAAGTTGGCAATGATGGCGGCTATGACTAACTTATCATCATGAGAAGATGATATGCCTTCCAAGTCCATTGATCCAAAGATAATGTCTTTAATTTTGTAGAGAGTTGTCTTTGGATTTGAACTGTATCATCGGGCATTTTACTTACCCCTGTAATTTGAATCTTCCCCCGACTATAATATTGATAGTACATGTGGTTGGATGGTTACCTTCCCTAGATTTTGGAATCTTTCCTTTGTTGTGGTCATTCCTGGGACGCTCGTAGTGCCCAATATACACCTTTAGGAATCCCTTTGTAATCAATGCTTCAATCTCCCACTATAATTTTATGCAATCCTCCATGGTATGCCCATGATCACTGTGGTAGTCACAAGCTCTTATTCCTGGTCTCAGGGAAAGATCGCAACATTGGGGGTCATTTAAGCCCTTTTCATATCCTTGATCTCCATCAGTATGTTGGTCCTAGACGTATTTAGATGAATAAATGGTGTAGGTGGTATTTTCTATCTCTGCTTACCCCAAGCATGATCTTATCACGGATTTGACTCACGTGGCCTCTTATATTCGGGCTTCTTAGAGGTCGAGCCAATTTTTATTGTTTCCTCTATGTTGATGTATTGTTTTCCTTGGGTGAAGAGTTTAGTCACTGATTTCGACGAGGTCTAAGATAGAGACACCTTGAAGGGTTCACGCCTTATTGTATATGTTAAAGTTGAGCACCTGCTATAATGTGAAAGTCGGGTTTCTGTAGTCTTTTTTATTGAACATTTTCAAAAAGTTTCGTAGGGTCTCATTCGGCCCCTGGTGGAGTTGCATGACGGAGGCAACTGTCTTCCTGATGCGCTTACTATGTGGGAAGAAAAAAGAGAATTTATTGGTCTAGTTCGAGAACGAGGCTATAGAATTAGGCTCTAATGTGGCGAACCAATCTCTAGCACATTATTCAAAGTTTGAGGAAAAGCCTTACACATCATCGGGGTCTAGCGCAACCTGTAAGGTCATGACATCTGATAATAGTGTAACTACGTTTTTCATCCACTAATAATTGCATTTTTATGATTTAGTGGATCCAAAATGTTCTAAGTACATTTATATTTTGGTTTAGGTTGCAACTGGATGAATACGGTTGAAATTAGAAGAAAATGGCGAAAATGACAAAAATGGAAGAAAGTGAAAGTTCATGGACTAAATTGAAAATACTCTAAAATTGTTTCTAACCTTATGATGAAGGGACGAGAGTATTAGAGGTCAATTGGATGAAGAAATGAGTCAAAATGATGAAATATAGCCAAAACATTATCACATATCAATTTTCAAGCTGAAATTTTTGTATCGATTTTCAGCCTCATTGAGACCAGTTGTTGACATGGAAAATGATTGAATTCGAAGATGGTATTTGAAGAAAAGTTGTATCTCTTGGAGTTAGCTTTCCAGCTCATTTTGAATCACTTCAATCGAATATTGGTAAAGGAAGATATGGTAAAAATACTGAAAGCTGTCTAGCGGGTAAACACTATAACCATGCGGTCACATGGTTATAAATCCATGCTGCCATATGGTCATTTATCGAGAATTCAAGGGCAAAAATTCTTTGTTCCATGCGACCGCATGGGTTTATACCTTACGGTCACATAGGACATTTCTAGGAAAAGAAATTATAATTTCGAAATTTGTTCTACCACTTATGGAAACATGTTGGGGTCACGTTTTTGAGCCCTAAAACGTCCCAGAAAATGAAGAACGCCTCTATACACCATTATTCTCTTCTTTGGCTCAAGAATTTCCATGAGGAATTAAAAACCAAGGTGAAGCAAGGAAGGAACTCATTAGATTCGGAGATTTTTTTATCAATTTATTCATGTAATTGTTCTTTTCATTGTTGAACAATTCTAGTATTTGGACTTTTCTTTTCATTAATTTACATTGAAATCGACTTAACATTTACAAGATTTTTCATGGATTCTGTCATGACTTTTCCATTGAGAT
>CAIGRH010155168.1:0-15383 GCA_903798295.1 Fraxinus nigra | reverse complement strand
ATATATATATCAAGTAAGTAGACGAATTTCGATAAATTTGTAGAGTTAATGTCTCAACTCTACCATTAGAGATCTTTTACAAAAAGGTGAAAAATATCCCTTTTGTAACCCCCTAAAAAATTCCATTTATTAATTGTAAACTGAAAAAACAAAAATTATGTTTATAGATATATAAACAGTTTCTGTAAGAAAAATATTAAAGTTTGTTAATAAAAAAATATTGTCTCTCTCTCAAAATAATAAATTATATAAAATCTTAAAGAGTCGGTATTGCACCTCGTTAATCAAGCTTATCCTTTTACTGATCCGAATATTATGGAAATTGTCTAAACACTCTTTCTAGGTGACTTCCCGAAGAGAATAAACTCTTATGCTATCTTAGTCGAGACGTGAAAACTTTAAATTTACCGTTTCAAGAATGGGAATTTACACGAGATTAATTGTCTAATTGTTTCGCAGTATACTATTCGATTCTTGTATATCAGTACAACTTTCGAAAATTTAAACTTTCTTCCATAATATCTTTAGAGGATTTACTGATTTATTGTTGAGACAAAACTTTATATGACAATTGACGTATCTCGTCATATTTAAATTATCATTATGTACTGTGAAATATTAAATTATTAATGTTAATTGAAGTGTCTTGAAGTTGGTTCAAATGTCAAACCTAACATTTTAAGGATTCCTGTAACGTGAATTGCATATGAATGTACGTAATATGGCTAGTTATATTAGTTTAATGATGATTAGTTCACTTCACCCGCAAAGCACCGAGTTTTTGTACAAAATTATTTTATAAGTTAGTTATCAGGGTTCATTACTAATGTCGCAATAAAATTGTGTTGTAACTCGATTCAAAAATATTTTCACATAAACTAACGTGAGTCACTTTCATGGATTGCAGGTTTGGCTCCCGAGGTTCAACATCTCAAGGTCACCCTCCCCTCATTTTTTGGCCGGCAAGCCCGAACAACTGGTATACACGCAAATTATGAGTAGGATGTAAGGGAGAATACCTGCATATGATTATATATCATTAGTGCACTGTTGGTGAGATAGGCATCGCGCCTAGCTGTTAACGTGTTTGTCGTGCCGAATGGGGAGCTAAGCATTCTTACTGTGTGACATTCCCCCCATTCGAATTCGCTTACGTCCTCGTAGCGAGAAAAGAGTTTCGCATCAACACGCATCCGTCTTGTTGGAAGGATAACAACGACACTATTTCATATGGACAGACCTCCAAACCTATAGTAACTCGTACTTGTTGCCTTCGACACCAACCTTCACCCTCCGCGCCTCTGGGCATTGGTTCCTCAGGTGGACTGTCTTCAAACCGCAGCGCCTTAACGCATGTCAAATTGTGCCCTGCACGGTATGCTCTTCGAAAGCTCATTTGAAAGGCACCCAGGCAATTGCGCAACGCTGCCCCTCTTCATCCTTCTTCCCCACAACTTCCTTCGTCGTGTCCCGCCAGCTTGCTGACACGATTCGTGGTCCAAAATCTTTTCTCCGCAAGAACACACGAAATTGTCCCATAACAACGCCGCATGCTCGAGCGGTCCCGCTCTGATACCAACTTTTACGGATCGCAGATTTAGCTTCCGAAGTTCAACACCTCAAGACCGCCATCCCCTCATTCTTTGGCCGACAAGCCCAAACAATTGGCATACACGTAAGTTATGAGTAGGATGTAAGGAAGAATACATGCATATGATCATGTATCATTAGTGCACTGTTGATAAGATAGACCTCACGCCTAGCTGTTAGCGTACTTGCCGTGTTGTGTTCACTATTAAAAAAAAAATTGAGTTTTGGTCAACAACCAATATTCGGCAATTGGGCGTAAATACCTCTTTCAATGACCGAATTTGAGACCTTTAAGAAGGGTTAGTGATGGGAAATTTTCTTAAGAACGATGTAAATCGATTCAACACGGCATGAACATGAGAGCCTTGTCAAACGTTTTTGAATCATGTCAAACTCAACAAGAAATTTGATACTTATCAAATAAATATAGATCTTGATTCAACATGATCCATTTTACACTAATACTTCATCATAGTGAATTAATGTAACGTCAGACGATGATGTAATTTCACGATGAGGCAATTATGAGTCCATTTGTTACGGATTAAAATCCAATTAAAATTGAAAATATGGTCGTTATTGGATCTCACTCGTCTAATAAAAGTCAACAATAACGACTAGTTTTTCAATTTTAATCCACTTTTAATCTTACTCAAACAAGCTCATATATAAATCTTGCGTATTGTTTTTTCTAGTTTCTTAGTGATTTTATTGCTTTTGATGATATATAATTATGATTTCTAATTCTCAACCGTGCCCTAACCCCACTCCACACACTTCACCCACAAATGGCAAGTGCTGCCATCATTTAACCATTATTTCAGAAGTGATAGATCGAATCATGACTGGCATACATGTTTTAGCACTTTAGAGGTCAGTTCTTCTTTTCTACAACCTGAAAAGTATGTTTAGATTAAATTTCCTATCAATGATTTAAGAAATTAATTAGTAAACAAACCACTAATTTTTGAGTTATTAAACAAAAACTAGTTGGACTTGGGCATAATTAGAGAGAGTGAGCCATGTTGCCATCCATATGCGAAATGTAGTTGACCGGTCAGAACCAATTTTTCTACAATTAATTAATAGATATATAAACTATTAAATATAAAAGAAATTGAACGAGAAATCGTATAAGGTGAAAATACTATCTTCAATTTCGTAGAGTAAGGAAGCCTGGTTGATTAACAGTCTCAATCTTGAATAACTAAATCGAGTATTTTGGATTCGAAAACAAATATTTAATAATAGTATTGACGAAAAACTCATAGACGATATCATATTACCCAAAAAAACACATTTTACTGAATTTTTCTTTTCTTTTTCTTTTTATTTTTCCTTCATCCCCTACCAAAAGGGTTTCTAGTTGTCACATGGAGGAATATCCATTGGGGAGAAAGTTGAAATCCCAATCTAACTAATATGGCTTAGTTGTCAAAGTATTAAATAATAATGATTAAATATTTAAACTAATTTTATTCATTGTTTCCACGTCTAACTTAATGATTGGAGCCAACCCTCAAGTGGACATATACTTTTAATTTTGATTAGTACTAAAATAATTGCTTAATTAAGGAGATTCCATTAATCCAACCACCCCATCATCTTGTTTCAATTAAAACAAAAAAGTGCTTCCATTAATTACTTTTTGATTAGCTAAAACATTTCATTTGATTATTTCTTTCATTGAGATCATACTCTTCAACGAATGTTTAATACGCGAGCTCGATAAAATTCGATCACGTCTAAGGGAAAAAAAAAAGTTCACGTAACAAATTTTGTGTTAACGTTAAAAAAATAAAAAAATAATAAAGCCTTTTAAACAAATTTATTTATTTTTGCTAACGTCAGCAAACAAGTACCGACATCAACTGGTCCACCGTGCATAGTCATACTTCCAGAAAATTTAGGTTTGGTTCTTTTTGCCAAACACTGAGAATACGTTTACTTACGTATTTTTAAAAAACGAATTTTCAAAAATAAATTTAAAATTTACAAAGAAAATGAAAAACACTAAAAAGTTGTTTTGGCTATTTTTAGTTAAAACCAAGGCAAAACTTTATTTTTTTATTTTTGAAAATAATTTTTCAAAATGACGAAAAGAACGTATATACAGTAATCTCAAAATGGACACTTACAACATAAAATCCAAAATGAACTCAAAACTGAAACAAGAAAAGAACCGCCCTTGAGTTGTTCTTCCATTTTTAATCAGATTCAATGTATAATGGAGCAACAATAGCATTGCATGGCCAACCTGCTTTTTTTATTTTAGATATAGTCATTTACAACTTTTATGAATTTTAAAATGATTTCACATTCCCCATTATGATTATTAATAAAAAGTTAGTTTTATCAATAAAAAGTATTTTTTTTAAAAAAAAATCAGAAAATAAATAAGTTAAAAATTCGTTCACAAACTTTGCACGTTACACGCGCCGCCTCAATACGTCACCTCGTAAATGGCGGGGGAGCAAGTCCCTACCTTCTTCATTTAAAAATACTCTCTCTCGATCTCTCTCTCGATCTCTGTGTTTGTGTGTGATATATATAATATAATACTGCAATTACAGCATACGTGTTGATTGATGAATCATTTAGTACCATCACACACACACACACACTAATATATATATATATATATATATATATATGAGAGAGAAGTAATTTGTGATTGAAAAGAGTGAAATGTGCAGCAATTACATTCCATGAATCCAAGTAAGAAAGGGAGATGAATAATGAAATTGTTAATAAAAAAATGGTCCATAAGCATTTTCTGCATCATATTTCATCTCAAATGCACATGGGTTCTTCAGTTTCCTACTCTTTCTCTCACAGCATTTTTCTTGGTTTTTAATTCATGTTTATTTGGTTTTTTCCATTGCACATGCACTCCTTTTTCTCTGCACATACAATTTCTATGTTCTCAAAAAACTAATTTTTTTTTTTTTTCCTTTGACTGAGTACTTCAAAGAGATTCTTTCAGATCTACAGTGAAAAGTTAGGCCACGATTGAACTTTCCCTGCCCTTTTGTTCTTCTTGAACCAGAGAGGATTATGATCAAGAATTCTTGAATCATAAAAGGTAAGTTTCTCCACTCATTTGATTCTTCTTCTTCTTCTTTTTTTTTTTTAAATGGTTTGTGGGTATGTATCATAATTTTGTCTGCAATGTATTTGTTTCATAATTAGGATGGAAAATTGGAATTGCTCATATTGAATTTTGGTTGATTTCATTGTTTTCCAATTGAACTATTCTTTGAGGTCCTATTTGAAGTTTCTTGCCAATTTATGGATGGGGAAGCTAAATTTCTTAAAGCTACTATATTCTGACAGTATATTTAATGAATGATATGATTATCATGGAATTCTGGTGTCTTATGTTTCATTTAAACTACTATATTAATCAAATCTCCTAATATTTGCAGCAAGTACTTTATTATACTATCCTCTTTGCTCAATTTTGAGCTGGGATGAATCAGAAGGATAATTGTGATCTTGAAAATTTATGATTTGTGGTTTTTGCAATAGGTCCTAGAAGAAGAGGACGTCTTAGATATTGTTCTTCAACAATAATGTTGTCCTCTGTGTTTGAGATGAAATTTCGTAGTTTCTCTTATCTTAAAGGAGGGTGTAAGAGGTCAGATCACATGGTGCTTCGTGGGAAGATGAATGCATTGAATCTTCTTTAGTTTTTGTGTGCATTTACGCAAATTTGACGGTACACTGTTGGGTGCACAGCCATAATTAATAGCATTTTCACTCTCCAGAGCTTGAGTACGCATCCATGATGTGCCTCATATATTTTCTTTTGTGTTTTTTTGGTTCCATTTATTCTTTTTCTTATTGCAAATCATTTTGAGTGTTGGTGTTGGGATTGAACTTCATCTTTATTCTTTCAGCATCATCTTGCATTGAGAAAAGATACTTCCAGGGCACTGGACAGTATTAAAGAGGATAAAGTAGTTAACATTTTGCCTACTCTATTGTCTACTCTAGACCAGTAGCCAAACACACCCATTATGACTTTTATTGTATATTATAGCTATTTATTTCTTTACTAAATTGAGAAAATAATTTAGGCATTTCAATTTAACTCTCCACTATCATTTTTCTGTGCAGACTTCATTTTGTTCGTACAGCAAAGAAATCCTGCAAACGTTAAGGCATCAAAATACTCCATAATTGGACATTGAGTCTCATATGTCAATGAATGATAGCACGGGGTGCATAAATTTGATGTTGATTAAATTGATAGAAAAGCATGAAAAAGTTGCCCGTGAAAAAATCAGATAGAAGGGACTAAAAATGGTTTGTGAAATGGAGACAGATCAACAGGAAGAGATGGATATTGTCCTCTCTTCAATGTGGCCGGAAGATATAAATGAAGTCGGGAGGCAGTTCAATGTAGAAAGACCAGGAGCCAATCAAGATATGTTGGAGGAGGTTGTAATCAATGAGGAGCCTACAATAGTGGATTTTAAGAGGCTTTTAGAGCTTTCCAACTACAGTGAGAAAGGGTCCTCTCAATTGGCCTATTTGGTAAAGAATTGGGAATTTAAGCAGGAAAATGCTGTGCGGCTTCTAAGAGAAGAACTCGATAACCTTAGCAAGCAACAGCAAGAAGTTGAACTCAAGAAATTAGAGATATTGGAAGAACATCGTTTTGAAAAAGATGGATATGGGGACGATAAGCGTCCAATTTCAATTTTAGATGAAAATTTAAGATACTTTTATCACGATACTCCTCGGAGAAAGAACGATGTTATCTTCCAGGATGAAACGTTAGACATACATGTAGAATATGACAGCACAATTTATTGGAAACAGCGAGCCATGCATTTAGAGAAGTTGTTAGCGGCAAGTCTTGAGCGAGAGCGGGTATTGCAGGGAAAATTGCTTGAAAGTATAGAAAATCTTGAGAAGCAATCCTCTCCAGTGGAGGAATTATCCCAAGTTTTAAAAAGAGCAGATAATTTCTTACATTTTATCCTCCAAAATGCACCAGTTGTTATAGGCCATCAGGTAAGTTGCTTGAACAATAATCATATATTATTCATTTCACTATTTGGCATTTCTGCATGACATTTATGCAAACCACATTGGATGACAATATTATCCGTTCTTCTCGTATTTTTGTTCTCCAATTTTTCTTTTCTCTATTTATTTTTTCTGGGACAAATCTTCTATAAAGTGCTTTTGTTCTTCTGCTGGATTTAGTTATCATAATTAACATCGAGATGATTATTAATTATATTTTGTGCTGAAAAGATGCACACCTGGAAATGAACTGAAGGACTTAATTATTTTCTTTACTTCTTTATTTGTTCTGCTTCCAAATTTAGGCTTGTTCTTTGATCAAGTGTTCTAATATGTTTCAGGATAAAGAAATGCGCTATCGCTTCATCTATAATCATTTCCCAAGTTTGCATGAAGAGGTAATTCAAAAATAATTTATTCTGATGTAGTCTGTTATTTACAAATTCATTATTGGAAAATTCAATCAGTTATCCATTTTGGTGGCCGAATTCTTGTTCTTTGTAAAGAATGGTGGCCACGTATCCATTATTTTCATGTAATTTATTTGTTTTCCATATTCCTAATTGTGGAACCTGGCACATTAATTCCTTTAAATGATGAAATTTTCAGGATATCATAGGAAAAACAGACGTGGAGATTTTTAGTGGTTCTGGTGTGAAGGAATCTCAAGACTTCAAAAGAGAAGTTTTGGAGCGAGGATTACCAGCAAAGAGGGAAATTACATTTGAGACAGAACTTTTTGGCTCTAAAACTTTTCTAATTTATGTGGAACCAGTGTTCAGCAAAACAGGGGAGACCATTGGAGTAAATTATATGGGAATGGAAATAACTGATCAGGTGAATTTCCAGTCCAAAGTCATTATACTCTCCTACTGAAATGTACCAATTGGATAAAATCAGAAACTTCGTTCATCATATCCTGGAAGATAACATCATTTAAAATAACCATCATGAAGAACTGCTATAATATGCTAAAGCACTGGTCTTAATGAGTTGTAATGGCTATTTATAGGTGAGGAAAAGAGAGAAAATGGCAAAACTTCGAGAGACAATGGCCGTACAAAAAGCCAAGGAGACAGAGCTCAATAAAACAATCCATATAACAGGTTCATTTGAGTCATAATGAGTTGTAATTGCTATCAATGGAAACAATCAAGTAAATATGTTTGCCTATTCACACCCAATTTTCATTTCACAGAGGAAACAATGCGAGCAAAACAAATGCTAGCAACAATGTCACACGAGATAAGATCTCCCTTATCTGGAGTAGTTAGCATGGCCGAGATCCTTTCGACAACTAAACTTGATAAAGAACAACGTCAGTTATTGAATGTGATGATATCTTCTGGTGATCTGGTTCTTCAACTAATAAATGACATCCTTGATCTTTCCAAGGTGGAGTCAGGTGTGATCTTGATCCTTTTTTCTAGTTTTTTTCCGGTATTCACTTGTATTCCTACTGTACCATGGGATCTTTGGCATGAACATATACAGTTACAATTAAGTGAAAGAGTGAGTTGTTTAGAGCATGTTTGGCTAAGCTTGAAAAGTTTGCATATAATATAAATAAACAAGTAAATTTTAAAAATAAATAAATTTTTTGATGGTCAAAATTGAAACTTCTTTTGAAAATAAGGTAAGAGTATGTCTGTCTTAATTAGAAATAAGTGATCCAAACATGTTTGGAAACAAAAAGTTCAAAGCTACTTTTACTGTTTTTCAACATTAGTTAAACACGCTCTTAAATCTTTTTTTCCATTATTTATAGTTTTCTATTCAAAAATTTCAGACAAAGTTAATCTAAATCTCACAACAGTTACATCAATTTTGTTTAGGAGTCATGAAATTGGAAGCCACAAAGTTTAGGCCGAGAGAGGTAGTAAAGCATGTCCTACAGACTGCAGCAGCATCACTACAGAAATTATTAACCTTAGAAGGAAATGTAGCAGATGATGTCCCCATAGAGGTGAGGGAGCTACTCACTTTATGTTGTCAGTCAATCCAAAAGTTAATGTCCAACTCTGTTTATTTTGTAGCTAGATGAATATTGTATTAAATGCAAAATTTCGGTTCCAGGTTATCGGAGATGTCCTTAGGATTCGGCAAATTCTCACCAACTTGATCAGGTACTCAATAGCTCAAATATATCTTTGTGGCATATGATTATATACATTCAGTTTATGCAAGTGCCTCGTATTTCATTTGGTAAAGTATATGTATTTCTATATGGAGGATAATTCAGTTGATTGAATTGAAGTTTAGTTCAAGGGGTAAGAACTATGATCCTTAGTAAAAGAAAATATTGATGGTTTACTTTCAAACATATATATTCAACTCAATGTGGTAAAATATATGGTTTGTTTTTATACTGATAGGTGCTTTTGTTGGTTTTTAAATGGATAGGTGCTTCTGTTGGTTTTAATATGAATAGGTGCATTTCTTTTTTCCTTTGATGAAAGTGGTTGGATGATCCGGCACTCTATGGGCAGTAGAAGGAATCAGATATATTTAATTTCATTACTTCACACAATTACACGTTGATAATGACAGTGAGTGATTGGATAATGAATGCATAAGGCATAGTCTGTGTCGAGTCTTGTGAAGAATATTATAAATTGTATATAATAAACTTGTTTCTATTCCAAAGTAAAAATCCTATTTATAGGGTTACAAATAACTGTAAAAGGAGATAAACATAAAAGGAAATATTATGCAATCTACTACTAAGGAAAGTAATCCTATACTAAAAGGAAATATTATAATCGCAATCTTTGATGATCTCTGGAATNCAGTGAGTGATTGGATAATGAATGCATAAGGCATAGTCTGTGTCGAGTTTTGTGAAGAATATTATAAATTGTATATAATAAACTTGTTTCTATTACAAAGTAAAATATCCTATTTATAGGGTTACAAATAACTGTAAAAGGAAATAAACATAAAAGGAAATATTATGCAATCTACTACTAAGGAAAGTAATCTTACACTAAAAGGAAATATTATAATCGCAATCTTTGACGATCTCTGGAATTTTATTCAATATCCTTGACAAGTCTGTATAAGTCATAAAAAACATCAAAGGCCTATTGAACCACCTTGTTTGAACACTAAAAAGAGAAAGGGAAAGTTTATTTTTAAACAAAACTTAAGCCATCAAAGAAAGGTCAAATTTTTATTTGTTCAGAATTTATTTCAACACCCCCACCTCGCCTTCACATCAATTCCGGATTTATTATTTCGTCAACACTCACACAATTTTCAGAAATGGGTGACAGTAAGACTTGAAATCACGACCTTCGTATGTTCTGATAACATGTGAAGCCATTTCATCTAAAAGCTCAAGTTCGTAAGAGAGTCAACAAATTTATTTATGTAAATTTTGTCTTCGATGCTCTACCAATAAGCCTTGAAAATTCCAATCAAGATAGCCTCTCCCCTTCATTTGTTCATTTACTTTTGAAAGCAGATAATTATCAAAATTACAATCAACTATCTTTATATGTCCTTTTCGACTTGCTTGACTCTTCATACTGTTGCTATTGTGAAAAACAATGAATTACTTGATTGAAAGGCAAATATTTGATGTCCCGCACATGAACACTTCAAACTTTGTGTTTAACAGCAATGCGATCAAGTTTACTCATGAAGGCAAGGTTGGTATAAAGCTTTATGTCGTAGCAGAGCCGCCTAATGCAATCAAACAAGGATCTGAACAGACGATTTCTTCTGATCAATCAAAAGTTTTAGCAAATATAAAGAAAGAAGAGAAGTGCTTATCAGTGCCTCAGAGTATGGGTGATCAAATTGGTACTCATAGACCTAAAGATGGAGATGATACTTGTGGAAGTGATACACATAAAAATGAACCCAGTCCGGAAAGAAACGGGATAACAATGGAAGAAGACAAAGAGAGCAATCTCAATACTCAAGAAACAATAGTGTGGATATGCTGTGATGTCTATGATACAGGGATTGGAATACCTGGTATATACTCAAATTCTTTCTTTTGCTTGAATACGTTCTTTGAAAAAATTTATGGCATGTTTGGCTAAGTTTAAAAGGGTCACTTATAAGTAAATAAGTACGCTTAACAGTAAACAATTTTCTTATTGAGTAAAACTGGACAGACTTAAGTTACTTATTTTGATAGTAAGGAAAGTAGAATTTTCGAAGCAAATAAACTTTTTACGTGAAAGTAACTTATTAGAACATATCAGAATATAGTTAGTTACTAGTAATTTTTACATTTTTCTTCTAAGATCAGTGAAGCATGGTTTTAGTGCAATTATTTTTGTTTGATCTGTAATTGATGGATGTCTATATTAATAATGGATATTACCTTTCTAAATCTTGGTGCAACAGAGAATGCTATACCCACTTTGTTTAAGAAGTACATGCAAGTTGGTGCGGATACTGCTCGGAAGTATGGTGGGACTGGACTGGGCCTAGCAATTTGTAAACAACTGGTACTCTATAATGGCCTTCTGCTGCACTTTTTGTGATAATTTACTTGATGTTGCATAAAGTAATTGGAAGTAGAATTATGAAAGCAATTTTACTTCAATTAATGTTCATTCTGAGTTGTTTATTTTATTTTGTGAGTATAAATGCTTATGCTTGATTATGTCAATGAGTTGATGTAGTCTTATTTACTAGTGTTTTTTGAGATGAAGCTTTTGGCAAGTATTCTCTCAAACCGTAAATTTTTGTTGCATATATGAACAGGTTGAACTCATGAGTGGACATCTTACTGTATTCAGTAAAGAACATCACGGGTCAACTTTTACGTTTGTACTACCTTGCAAGGTTTCGCCAGTGTGTGATAGTTCTGATGATCCCGATGAAATGTCCGATATGGCCAACCATGGTGTCCCGGACGATGCAAATGACGAAGATTTACATTCCGGCATTTTCCTGTTCCCACCGAGAACATTGGGTTCTTTATTTTCTTCTCTAGTCCCCGGACGGACCCAAAAATTCTCACAACCTGGTTATGGATCTAATGCCTCCATTAAATTTAGTGTATTGTCAGACTCCTATTCATTGCCCTCTTATAACATTACATCTAAAGAGAACATCTCAGTTGAAGATGCCAGATCAATAGGTGGCAGCATTGAGACGTTATACGAAGCCGAAACTTCACTGAGGCATAGCTCGGACTCAGACAACCTTAGTACAACAGCGAAACATGAACAGTATCCCGGTAGAAGATATGATCATTTCAATCCATATACTCAATCCACCAATTCCTTTACTGGTGAAACTTCAGATTTAATTGGTTCTCAAGAAGTAAAATGTAGTACGCAGACTCAGTCCAATGGAAGTTCCGAGTGTTCTTCAAGCAACACTCCAGAAATCCCAAAACCCGAGTTGAAGGCTAAGATCCTTCTTGTAGAAGATAACAAGATTAATGTTATGGTAACTAAGTCAATGATGAAGCAATTGGGACACAGCATAGATGTTGTGAATAACGGAGCAGAAGCTGTTCGTGCAGTTCAACGCAACAGCTATGATCTCATTCTAATGGTACGTACTGTAAAATCAGAACATATGTAAAATGTAGTTCCATACTAATGGCAATGGTGACTTCCCTGACCCCCTTAAATTTGTACATTCTCTTGTATAATTCATGCTCAGAGGTGTAAATATTCGATTATATGTTCTGTATTTTTTAGCATTCATTTTTATGACTATATTCAATTATAAATGGGGAATATTTACAGGATGTATGCATGCCAATAATGAATGGTCTTCAAGCTACAAAACTGATTCGATCCTTCGAGGAAACTGGTAGTTGGAATGATGCAGTGAAGGCTGGAATCGAGCTTGGATTGCCTCCTGCAGATTCTACACCAAATTCACGAGAACTCACAAATTATAGACAGAGGATTCCTATCATAGCGGTAAGCACTTGACTTTCATCCGTTAAAACTGGAAGCATTTTTTATTTGTTTACCAATTATGATTACTGCTCAAGAAATCTGGCGCGATATCTAGTTGTTTCACTCACTGATAAATTATCTGATGCATTTGCAGATGACGGCAAATGCATTATCAGAAAGTGCTGATGAGTGTTTTGCAAATGGTATGGACTCTTTCGTGTCAAAGCCTGTGACTTTTCAAAACTTAAAACAATGTCTGAATCAATATTTATCGTAATATCGTCTGCAAATGTTTGTCTTGTACAGAAAATGAATGCATTAGGAAAGTTTTGCGACCAATGTATAATGTTTTATCCAGTCTTTATAAAGGGTGCTTCTGTTTAACCTCTTTATATGAGTATCTTCTTGCCATGCATCATTCACTTGAGCTCTTTCCCTGTTTGCTCTAAGAGTATGCTTGACTAAACCTTAAAAAAAAAAATAAGTAACAGTAATTAAAAGAAAGTAATAAAAGACTTGCTTTTTAAAAAATAATTTTTTTTAACGAAAAGTTACTTCTTTTGGCAACTACATTTTCGAAAAAGTAACTTCTAAGCTACATATGTTTGGCTATGCTTAAAAGTTGCTTTGAAGTAATTTTACTTCTTTTAAGCTTAACCAATCGTGCTCTTGCAATATATTCACTCTTTTTCCGGGATTTCTTTTCCATGTCATTTTTTGTGACAAAGGAGTTCTTCTGTGCTTTAGAAATTTCACAGGAAAACACGGGGTCTGGTCAATCCTTTAATTCGAATTATGTCCTGAATCTATAGCTTTGTTAACAAAATTGATACGTGATATATAAAACCGAGCATTTTGGACTTGCAAGCTTCTCAAAGTTCGAGAACATGATGGTATGGTTTTGCAAGCTTCTCAAAGTTTTTTCATGGCTTTTCGTTGAATCCTCCTATCAATGCTCAAGAGTGCACTAATTGAAAATATTTCATATGTTTCTTTATTTTTTCCTGCTTTAAAATGCACCACTATTAGTATTAGGCACAAGGCAAATTTTGTAGCAAACGCTCTTGCTAGCCATATTGTTTTTACTTTTGTTCAATTCAAATGGGCTGTGAACTTCCAAATTTTAATCTCGAAATTTGTGAGAGCTGATATCGATGAAAATTGGTTTCAATTGCTTTAAAAAAAAGGTTGATCAGGCCATTTCCAATGGCAACACCAAATTTCACCAAAATTTGGTGCAAAAGTACTCCAATGTAATATCAAATTTTGCACCATTTTGAAAAAACATGTGCGAAAGTAAATAGTGTTACACCAAATATGGTGCAAAAGTGAATGATATTGCACCAAATATGGTGTAACACTATTCACTTTTGCACCATTTTTCCAAAATGGTGCAAAGTTCAATTTGTCCCCTTTTTCATTTGTCAAAAGAATTATTGGAGGATATTTGTATCATATAATTTTTAATACAATTATTATTATTATTATTATTATTATTATTATTTACATTTAAAATAAGTTTTAAATGTTAAAAATACTAACTACTGAATTAACTAAAAAAAGTAAAAAAAATTAAAATATAACAAACGTGATTATTTATAGTTAACACGAAATGTATCACAACAACCATATCCTTACATTTTTTAATGACATGATTTAATATTTTTTCATTTTTGGGGTGATTCTACTAATTGTACTATGTTTTAATAATATATTTATTAATGAATTTAATATTTTCCTTAATTAACGTAATTATTTATTTAATAATTTATGTATTTTTAAAATAAATTACTAAGAATAAAAAAAAGAAAAAAAATGATTAAACAATGTTTATTTGGTGTAAGTTTTGGTGTAATGGTTGTAGATAGATTTTAGTTTGGTGTAAGATTTGATGTAAATTTTGGTACAGTGCTGAATATGGCCTCACTTATCATCTTTGGGGGAAAACACTAGAAGTTTTGTTAAAAGCACAAGATCAATATCATAACGTCTATATATATCTTTGTCCGCGCATCATTAGAAGTCGAAATATGCATAGTGAATTGTTAGTACATCATCCAACCATTATTTGTAATTTGCGAACTGGTCTTGTGAATTTCCTCTTGTGGGTGGTGATGGCATGAGAGTGTGTATCAACTTTTCTCCATCTCTCTTGTACGCACTCACAAACACATGGAGGGAAGGAACTGTCGAATGCAAATGTCTAATCTAACATACCAGTCATGTCAAAACAATTTAAAGACTTGCTTTTTTAAATCTCAACCAAGTTTGGATGGTTGATGTATTCCATTCCTCGATTGTATGCTTTCTTTAGTATTTATTTTGATTGATATGCTGGTCACAAAGACCTATTGACATGTTGGGTAAAGAAGAACAATACTAAAAAATAAAAGAAACACGAACAAATTTTTTGTTCATCATACTATCAAGTACTACAAACTAATATGTCCTACAAGTAATAAGCCTTAATTTTTCGTGCAATCACTTGTATGATGAGTACATGAATGGGGGGCCTAAACCGTGCCCAAGGCAGGCAATGACATGCCAGGCCACGTTTCACGGGTTACCTTTCTTCTTAATACAGAAAGGGATACTATACGGCAGTAGTTTGCTCCGCTAGACTACTTTCCGCATTTTCTCGATCGTTTCGGAACGAAAGAAAATTTGATTACAATTTAAAGAAAGCTTGCAACATGAAATTGAAATACATTGAACATGACTTGATCATTGATTGTTTGAAAGCTAGAAATTACAATAGATTGAAAGTGGGAAATTACAATGGCTAGTGTAGGAGGCAAATACTAGAAAGCTTGAAAATGCTTGAAAGACTAATACCCCATATAGTAGCATTCGAAACAAAAACTCAAGTGA